>LBLO01000013.1:0-100304 GCA_004354395.1 Chondrostereum purpureum
TTACAATGGAATATCTTCGGTTCCAATGCACCAAGATTTTCGAATCAATTGGGTGTTATGTTGCGACGTATGCTCAGAATCACTACGGCTCGCGCGGCCTCTCTGATTCTTTGTCCTTAAACTATAAGACCTTAACTACCCGCCCCCGGCGTACTCCCAAACAGGCCATATGCTATGTTCTCAGTGCCCAGGATGCATTGCTTAACCCCGATGKATTGTCTCTGGAAGCTGCCAGGAAACAGCTAGACACCCTTGCCGACGAGCTGTATGATCCAGCGGGACGACAAGGAATAACCGCAATGACATGGCAAATAAAGATCGCCCGCGTCATTGCTGCGAACATTCCCCGACATCGTCTTGTGTTGGCTGATGATCTCTGCGAGCTTGCCTATCTGCAGTGTTACGAGTACGATCATGATCCTGCCTTGCGGACGATCGAGGAGTCGCGCGCTGTCTTTGACGCATTCCTCCATGAATTTCCTGAGGAGGAGCAAAGTTACCCTACAAATCGAGCAGTTCTCTCATACATTCTCTTGACAAAAGCCCAGATTCTAAATCTCCGTGAGCAGCATGAGGATGCTGTCTGTGCTCTGACCGACAGCCTAGCGCTATTCGACAAGGATGGAAATGGTGTTTTTCAAACACAGAGCGGCTTTGAATCTTCTTGTACCTCACAGATATCTATCTGGTTGCTTCACTCATATGCTAAATTAAATTATCATGAGGAGCTGAAAGCAGCTGCACGAGATCTATGGCAGTTCCTTCTTGGTCGTCTGCTCACCGATCAAGAAGTGCAGTGGTTTGTGACGGAACCGAATGTAGACGATGTGGTGGCTTGGTTGGTGAAGTACATGATAGTATCATCTCAAGCTGGGATCAAACCTGCTGATTTACATGTTATGGGCGAGGACGAGGTTCGAGAAAAATGGAGGCTTGATGATTGGAAAGGTATATCCCGGTCTTATGGAGGATTTGAACAAGACCGTAGGGAAGATCGTGAGGAGTGCTTCTGGTATCTTCATGATGCCCAGCGTCAACTATCTATATCTTGTGGTTGGACAATACAACGATAGCACTGATATCTTTCTTATACACTCAATGTCTATGATAGGCAGTTGGTCTCCCATGTTTTCTTTTGATAGCAATGCAAGCAACTACAAAAGTGCTTATAGACTGACCCTGTATGCCTTCTGTATTAAGGAAGAACGTTGTCATTTGTGAGATGCGAATCTGGTGTACAGTCTCCGGCGTGTTAGATGACATGGTGGTAATTGTGAAACCACAAATGACCCCAGGTAGATTGCCCAGTCGGTCCTACCGCCATAGTCAAAGCTGGGATCCAATACAATTGCATCCATACAGAGCGCAAAGAAACACAGTATACATAATTTAATATTGCAAGCATCCGAATGAGGCTAAATCCTCTACATGATCACCTCGGCCGGGGCCGAATCAAAGGCTGAACTGGCTTCTTCACTTTGCCCTTCTTCTCGTGGCTAAAAAGAATCTCAGTTTTACATGCTATACTATTATGATGGAAATATATTCACTCTGGGGGTGAGGGCGGCTGAAGGTCGTCTGGTATGTCCTCCTCTTTGTCCTCACCGGTGTGGGTGGCGTCGGTATCTTTGGCTTCGGACAACTCTGGGACGAGATTTGGAGAAGGAAGTGAATATGTAGTTGCTTCAGTTCCATCGTTCAAGGCTGCCACTAGCAATTGCTGATCACTAGAGACGACGGTGTTGGGTTTGGTGTCTTCACTACTATAGAGTTGTGAGTATTTATGAACCTCCAGAAGGAATGATCAAACGCAGCAAACCTAGGCATATTTCGAGAGGGCGGTGTCACGGATATGGAAGCCTTAGGTGTGCATTGCTGTCGTCCTTATACTGCAAATACACATCGAAGAGCCCAGAGCAATGCAACACCGCCTATGGAACCAAGCTGTTGAAGGTAGGAATCGCCAGCGCCAATGATATTATATCATGATTCTGTTCAACAGCATCGGCACTTTTCCAACTCCAATCACACTGAGGGTCCGAGGCAATCCCAGGCGATGAAGTACATGGATGTAATAGAAGAAGATCGCTGATACCAAGAAGATATTGGCTATGATAGAATTCAGTGGGCTTCTACAAGCATTTTTGGGTTAGAAATAATGTCGAATCCCAAGGAGGAAAGGAAAGAGAGTAAAGCGGATACGATCTCGACGAAGATGCAGAAGAGAAACCTTTCGAAACTGCATGAGCTCAATCAAGCCTTCGAAAACTCAACGATAATTATTCGCCGAAGCGGAAATTGACCAGAGTACATGTTCTTCCAACTGATATTGATCAGCCAGTGTCATGCTATCCTACGCGCCAACATAAGCTATACCACTGCTTTCAGGAAGACTAGAACGATACTATCATTGAGAACTTGGAGGTTTGCCCCGAGCAAATGACGATGATGGAGCTTAGCGGAACGAATGTAGAATTGGGGAAGCGGAGAAAAGCAAACGACTGCGAGAGAAAAGTAGAAGTAAATATTTCTGTATCGAAATACATATCCAGAGCCGATCCAGAGCATAATGAACCAGACGACATAGCTTGATGAATTTGTGACCGGCGGACAAGTACCACAATGTGATTCAAGTCGCTCCCATCATCTATCACTGATCAGGGACTTCTCTACCATCCTCCATAATGAAAGAGGGAATCGCGGACGTTCCAGGAAATCCGATTCACAACTTGTCATGTCTTGCCGAACTAAAGCACCGTGGGAAGGGAGATAGACTTCATATCTCAGGAGAACTCTGTTGAATGGGATTCCGGAAAAGCTTGTTTCTGTTGTTTCAAACTCTGCCATCAGTGCCACGCGGAGAACAGCAACATTGGCGCATAATTTGAGTCTATATTCAACCCTAGATATACAATGTCCCTTGCAATGTCCGATCAATTTGCTCGAGGATAGCAGTTTTTACTCACTCAATCTTGTTGGCTAGATCAAAACTTCGTGAACAACCACGATGCTCTCTTGATAGTGATAGTAACGAAGCAAGTCCTCTTCTGCGACTACAGGGGTGGGAGGAGAGAACTGGTGCTGTGATTCGACTGGGGTCGATAGCGGATAGGTGTCTCACCCATGGTGATTGTATCCTGTGGGATGCAGGGTAAGAAAATTGACCAGGCTATGTTGAGGAAGTGTCTACATCCCCGCAGGTACGCCTCACTGCAAAGCCCAAGAATGTATACTCAAGTCAGAGAGCGGTGCTGGCTGCAGATGATGGTGCGGTAGTGTCCTCTTTGTCAACGAGAGCACTTCAAATCAGTCCAGAACGCAGTCCCGTCTTTTACTCCAGGGGATTCTGAGTGAACCTGGATATCTGCCAATTAGTACAGGCTCAACGGGGAACCCAGAGCGCCAGTCTTGTATCAAGCCTCATCCTCTCTTCTAAACACGTTTGCGTACTCACACCGCCCAACGGTGCTGGGACTCGAGGATTAATTTCACAAGCATGGGTGAAATGATCTCCATAGTTGATTGTACTGAAGCCAACGAGAGGCTCTCGACATTGACATGGAGTGGACAAGAGAGAGGAATTGCAAATGTCAAACGGTCAAAGGTTCGCCAATCCAATCCAAAACCTCGGCGCACGAGGGAACAGTCGTCGAGGAGACCTCAGTTGGTGGCGAAATCGTGCAAAGAGTTACGGTGTGGTGGAAGAATACTCGGGCGAGGATACATTAATCTAGTTGTAACACAAAAGTAGGCTCGTCTTTCAATATCTCACTTCTCTGAGCTCGTTTAAGCTTCAGGTAGTTGAGAACTTGTTTGGGCCTAAACACCAGCTTAACACTTGTTCTTAACAAAKGMAAGAAACTACTCACCCTTGCGGCGCCTGACCCTCTTTTAGAATGCCAACTTCTCGCATCTCCTGTACGAGTTCTTCCCTCTCCTTTGTCGCATCATCCAATGTCCACTGTACGCCGTTTTCTATACGCTCAATTTCTGCAGCGCGTGCTTTGAGCGCAGCTGTCTTGACCGGGTCTCCATTCGACTCCAATGCTTGCCGTACGAGAAGCCTGAGCCGAGTTCCTTCGAAACCAAGCAAATGGTGTGGTGCTTTCAGAAGATAGTTGTCCAACCCTCCCAACTACAAATAACATTAACGGGCTGCATGTCATGCTGGAGATACAACACACCTTTTTAATCGTCCTCAGCACCCTTGTTGTCACCTTTATAGTCACTTCTCCACCCAAAGCTTCACTGAACAAGCCTTTGCGCTGGACATTAGGCAACCACGTCCTCCGTGTCTTCTTCTTCGAAAACGGGACATTGTTTCCGTACTGAATCACTTTTCCACCAAATAGGCCAAGCTGTGACCGTTTAAACGGCTGCGTTATTGGCGTAGAGATAGCCTTCAGGCAAGGCAGAGACGGAAACATAGCAGGGGTGGTGGGGCAGAATAACTTCAGTTTATTTCTTGCCGGAGGTTCCGGTGCACACCCCGCTCCAGTGGGTCCGTATAGGCGCCGTCACGAGCCCAGAACAGCACCACGTGATTAGATGCCTAATATAGGTCGCGTGTCCAGGTCAGAAGACGCGTCTCGTAAAGCTTGTCCTCTTCTCTTCGCACACCGCCACTTCCTCTTTCCGTAGCCAACCGTTGCGCTCCCATTTGCTCAAGATTTACTTGGAAACTATAGACCTTGTCACCGCGAACTTGGAGAGGATGGCGTTAAGCACAGAACTTGCGACGAGGAAGGAAAAGGCCAAAAAATTGAGTGTACTAAGTAGAACCCCTCTGGATGATAGGAGTGGGGATGTATTCGTTGTTATGGATGCAGAAGGAAAGGTGCGATGCCTGCTATCTTCCCTTTTGAAGTACATTAACCAAGGAGGTAGAAATGTAAAGTCACAATAACCCATCGACCGACATGTTCATGCTCAGATACCTTTCGGCCATGCGAACATCTAGTAAGCGGCTGAACTGTACTCTGTCTATTTCTCCGCCCGACTTTCTTTCTTGTCTATAGGCCCATGTCTTCCTGCAAACCCTAGCCGTTCCTCCAGCTGCACCGACATGGCACCAATCCACACTCGAGACCGCCGAACTCGAACAAATCCTCAACCGACCTGGTGTTTCTYTRCCTAATTTATGCCCAGACGACGATCGGCCGCGCAAACGTGCACGAGTCGACCCAGAAAGCCTCCTGGAAGGNTTGAGTGAGAGAGAAAAGGACCGTCTATTGGTGCGGGCGGCTATGAACTATCCAGACGTCGTCGAGGAGATAGTCGAAGTGCGCAGGGAAAAAAGAAGAGTAGAGAGGAGAAAAAACAGGTTCGCTATCATCCAACCTTCCCTATTTTGACTAACACTCCTTATAGCTGGGAGAGGCTGCAAAACCAACAGCCACGATACCCACGTCGCGACCGACAACACCACGAATAGCCTCCCCCTCGGCCACATTCTCCCCCTCTCTTCCAAGTCCCATCAAGAATGACTCGTGGCGGATGCAGACCTCCACACCGATACCAGCCACAGGCAACATGATATGCTGACTCCGCCGCTTTTGTATACTATCTTTATATCTGCCGGATTTGTGCTTGTTCTTCAATTTAGTCTATTCATTCATCTAGTCCATGGGTCCCGCTGTGACACAACAAGGCATTGGCGCCTGAGTATGAACAACCTCGCTATCCTTGTCAAATAGCGCTAGGCTGTCCGTCAACGCAGAGACGGCATCCTCATGCTGCTTCCAATCATCTGGAATCCAGGCTTTTTTTTTAGAAGATTGTCAGAGAGAACTGCTCGATTTGTCGTCCGATTGAGCAGGTTGGTCTGTATCTTGACCATGCGTACAATAAATCTTGCCTAATGGTCCTTTGTAATAGGGAGATGTTTGTCATTGATCGCAGTAGAACCATCCAAGCACAGAAAAACTTTGATGTACACTTGGAAGGATAAAAACGACCAATAAGCCATACACGACATGGTCAATCCACAAGCCACAATATAGCTTGAATTACTTATACCGGACTCATACACTGTGGTGCTTTACCAGTAACCAGTGTCTACGAGTTTCATCTCATGCCCGAAACCCCCGTCGGCTCCCACCAGTCCCACTTCTTCACCACCACTCTGGTCTCCGCTAGACAGTCTACAAGAATATCCGTATCGATCCAGTGATGATGTTGGTTCTGTATCCAACGAAAGGTGAGACTATCCAACATACGAATGCCCTGTTCATTCCGCCGCTTGTCCAAGGCATCGCGAAACCTGGGGAGTTCCCCACATTGAGCGAGGGCAAATCCGACGGTGAGGGTCTGAAGCAAAGGTATGATCCGTGGTTCTTCGAATACCTCTGAGGCGARGTTGATGTACGGGGAGTTGAGTTCGAAGGAGRTGAGATTRGGAGTGAGTCGGAGGGTTTCATTAACGTTCCATTTATGAGCCGCCTCTTCAGCTGTGCGCGGCCGTAGATCATGAAAAGAGAGGGATAGGTGCGTCAATGAGCACGTTGAACGAACAAGGAAGGATACAAAAGGGACGTCGTAGTTATATTTGCATTGGACGGAAAGTGATTTGAGAGCGGGGGCTATGATGTTGAGTTTGAGAACGTGGCCTTGACATTGAAATTCGATGAGGTTCAAGAGTGTGATCGGAGCATCGCTCGAAGAGTATACGGATCCGATTTTGCAGTGAGACAAGTTGGGCATTATTTGGAGAATAGACGCTTCTTGGAGTCTTTCGACTTCGAACTTGGTAATCTGGCCCCATGGTACAGGAATCAGGTCCAAGTCCACGTTGCCGCGAAGTGTTACAGAGGAGAGGCAAGGTGCGTTCTGCAAGACGTGCCGTAGCCCGCAGCTAAGTGGATCGGACAGGGTATCCTTATTTGTTGTGATAGTGAGAGCTTTGAGAAGTGGCAGTTCTCCCGTGACTTTCGAAAGTTGATTTATAACGATTCCCTCGCCGATGGGGGACTCCAAGGATGACCATCGGTGGGACTGAGAGATGAGAAGTCGAAAGATTTGACACATAGGAAATAAATCACTTCCGCGGAAGAGGTGCGTAACATTTATATCCAGAGGATACATCTTGGAGCGTTCGATAGACATCGCCAGTAACTGCGCCTGTCCTGCCAGACGACTAGAACTAAGACCAATCTTGCTCCATAGCAGTGATGAGGAGAGAGCCGCCTGCCTCCAAGAACGACAAACCCATGTGAATCGATGAGGTCCYAGATAAAAMCCACGAGGATACGCGTCCAACTTCCAGTCCCCTTCTTCAGTCAATACAGGGATTAAATCGTAGGCGGCGATTCGCTCAGAATTTCGGCAGGAAGACGACGAGCGGGATTCCTAGCTAGATTTATATCGGAAATGGAGGAGTTGAGCTGCTTTTGGCGATCTTCCAATACTTGTTTGAGACTCGTAAGGGCGGCCATTTCTTGGGTTAGACGTTGTTTGCGCTCTCGGAGAATTTGGTCATCGTCCTCGGATATGGTGATGTTGGTCGTAAGGACGGAGTCGCATAAGGGAAATTGCAAGACTGTGTCGTTAAGCTGGATGGAATCTGGGGAGAGCAAGCTTGACYCTGAACATCGGGTACAGTAGTACAGGATTTCTGACATCTGGGGAATAGTTAGGGCGCAAACCTCTCATTAAATAAAACACCTTCTTAACTGTGTTGTTTGGTGGGTTTTTACCGCCAGTGGGTGTTGGAAGGGGCACCCTCTTTGAAAGGAGGGTGTGGAGGAAGCAAGGAAAGAGTAGACGTTATGTCAACCTGGGTCTCCCARTACGGTCMGGRAACKTCACACGCTTCCATTATCCGTCTCTGCTTAGCTCTGCTTTCAAGATTGACANGTATTCGTCGACCAACAGGTGGTCAAGTTTCAAGACTATGGTCTAATGTCACAGTGCTTGAATATTCCACTGGGCCCACCTTCAATAGCAGTTGTTCCAATGGAAACATGCACTGCCCTTCAATGCATTGCATCAAGCTCGTGTTCTCACAGATTCAAACTTGAACTAGTGTAACCACTATGGAGGTAATTTCCGCTGGTGTTGGTTTGGCCACGTCCTTGATCACAATCGCCCAACTTGGCATAAAAATACATGAATCAGTGTTAAAGGTAGGTACTGTACGGCATGTGGAACCTCCCAACCGGTATCTCATCATCCTACATAGGTTGCAGAGAATAGAGAAGAGCTGAGGGACCTAGTCGATGATGTGCAAGGTTTGAGTAGTAACCTACAACTGGTCTATGAAGGCGCCCAGATCTCTACTCTCGGTCATCACAGTTGGCTAATTCAATATCCTCCTTGAAAAAGTAAGTCCATCTTTCTACAAGTGAAGGCACCCACTGATAGTCTTCTTCGCCCGTCAGAGAGATGGAACGCATCCTGCAATACTGTGAAAGAATCAATCCTCCGATGGACCAATCCAGTAGGGGCGGTGCTTTCAAACTAGAGGCCATCCAGAAGTCTGTTAAACTCTATCTAAGAAGAAATGAGATTCAGAGTAAGATAGCACGGTTGAAACGTCGACTAGAGTTCTGTATGACTTGCTTCGGGGTGAGGATTGTATTCTTTCTCCCTGGAACGATGCTCACGAGTATACACAGGCATTAGCAGCTGCTCGAAATGAGATATCGTCAGCTGAAGTTCACCAGGCAGTCATCATTAGTCGAATCGAAAATAGAGCGCATGTCGAGCGCTTTGTCAACATGCAGACGAGTCTACTCAACCGCACTTCCGAGGGCCGGCAGACCCTCTCCAATTACTTTTCCGATGATGTGAGTTTTGTGAGTAATCGACTGCTAACGTTGATACTGATGATGATGAGCAGGAGGCTTTCACGATGGAATACCTCCGGTTCCAATGCACCAAGATTTTCGAATCAATTGGATGTTATGTTGCGACGTACATTCAAAATTGCTACAGCTCACGCGGTCCCGTCGAGTCTTTATCCTTGGACTGGGGTACCCCCTGTCTATACCCCCNGCCGCACTCCCAAACAAGCCATATGCTTCGTTCTCGCTATCGAGGGTGCTTTGCTTAACCCCGATGGAATGTCTTTGGAAGATGCTCACAAACAACTAGACACCCTTGCCGACGAGCTGTTTGATCCAGCGGGACGACAAGGAATAGCAGCAATGACATGGCGAATAAATATCACCCGCATCCTCGCCATGAAGAACCCCCAAATCCGCCTCTTGCTGGCCGATGACCTCTCCGACCTTGCCTACCTGCAGTATATGCAAGACGATAATGCCACTGCACTTCTCACGGTTGAGCAGTCACGGACCGTGTTCGATGCTTTTCTACACGAATTCCCTGAGGAGGAACCAAGAAATCCAACGAATCGATCGGTGTTCTCATACATTCTTCTAACAAAAGCCCGGATTCTGGATGATTGTAAGCAGCATGAGGGTGCAATGTCTGCTCTAGCCGAAAGCCTGGCACTGTTCGACCGGGATGGAGAGGGACGCGGGCTTATTCAAGCACATAATGAGATTGAGTCCGATATGATCTCAGAGCTATATGTTTGGTTGCTGCAGTCATATTCTAGGGTAGATCGCCATGACGAACTGAGAGCGGCTGCGCTCGATCTCTGGCAATTTCTTCTCAGTCGTTCACTCACCGAGGAAGAATCGCGGTGGTTTGTGATGGAACCAGATGTAGACAACGTGGTGGCTTGGTTGGTGAAGTATATGGTATTGGCATCTCAAGCTGATATCAACCCCGTTGATTTACATGCCATGACCGAGGATGAGGTTCGAGCGAAATGGAAGCTTGACACTTGGAATGGTACACCCTGGTCTTATGATGAATTTGACGAGGGCTGTAGGGATGATCCTGAGCAATACCTCTGGTATCTTTGTGAAGCTCGGGGTCAGCTATCTATATCTCGTGGTTGGTCGATACAACGATAGCACTGATATCTTTCTCGGATAGTCTCTATAGTATTTGAGGTCTCCACTGTCTCAGTATATAGATTTAGTTGCAAAACATCCTAGATAGGTTTATAAAGACATGTAGTACATTTTGAGACAAGTGAAGGCCTATCGAGTAACGACCCGGACTCAACTAGTACTAATCCGCCCTGGATATTGGGTATGCATCACGCCCCTACAAGAGGTGGGTAGCAAGAGTACCGTCTCGATTGCATATGCCGGTTGCTGCAACTCGAACTTGTCCCAGAAAACGAAAGCCTCCTTAACCAGACTTAGTCTCATAGTCAAGTATTCCAGGGACCCTTCGGGGGCGCCACTTGAACCTTTTGGAGAATAATCAATCGTTGATTTTGAGGTCTTGTCAACCCACAGATATCCGTGTCGGGTGTTCCAATCAAGGTTCAGTCGGGTAGGACGTCTGCATCACTTGTCTTTTGGTCAAGGAGTGCATGGAGAATACATGGTGGTGGTTGCAAAAAATATAACAGACATACGACGACAAAGCTCTGGGAAGTCTCCTTCCTATTCTTCACTCTAGGATGCATCATCAACAGTTTATGGCCTTCCGGCACCGGGGACGTTCCCCCTGTCGCGTCTGGGTGCACGTTCAGGCGCAGCGAGAACGACAGTAGCGGGGATGGAGTCGAAGTTGAGGCCATGGAGGAGATCCTATTTCCCAATATTAACGACTATTAGTTAGAAAGATAAGATTCCAGCAACGCNACCTTGGTGTCCTGGTCAACNACAACGGGGNTAACCTCAAGAATCAAAAAAAAAAGGATTTGATCCATGGTTTGCCAGAGCAAATGTCAATGTAGCGTGGTCAGCTGGCCGCTTTCTCCAGACTGCTGGGATAGAGACCGGACATCTAGTCGACAGTGCAGGGACATTATCTCATATCTGCCATTAAGGACATCCAATTATCCGTACCCAGGGTGCGTCTTTCCATCGCAGGGCAATTTTTTGCGATGTTTATGCCGGTTCCATCCTAATTACTGGATATTAGGAAATGAGGGCGAAAAAGGATGGAGGCAACGAAGAGAGAGCAGACGCGTCCAGTCACACACATTTACCGAACGTACCCCAGTCCTCTGTTCGACTCCGTCCATTCCCTCTCCACTCCACCACCACCACTGTNGCTATCTACCATTACGATCCTCTCACATTTAAATCTAACGGTACCAACAATGTAGCCCTAACGTTCCTGGAATAACACTAAAAGTGCCGGGCAGACTCGACGCAGTCGGTCAAGGATTATAAGCACAAGGGATTTGGATGTCTTTCGAGGATCCCGAGCAAGTCCTTACAGCTGAACTCTGAAATTTATCAGAATGGTCCTGGCTGCAATACGTTTGGCGAATTATAACTCTCCACAGTGCTTACATAGACTGGGGTCACAACAGATCACCGAAAATTCCCTCTAAATGCCCTCACTGTGTTGGGGAAGAAAATGACATTCCTATAGGCTAGGTCAGCAGTCCCACGTCGGCGCCTATTGAAATAATTACAGCTTCCTAGTTGTCGCACTGCCCTTATTGCAATGTATAAATGTCGTGCCCATACAGCTCAAGGCTTGAACAAGCACATTTATCATGGACCCNGTTTCCGCTGGGTTTGGGTTGGCCTCGTCTGTAATCGCAATCGTTGAACTGGCAGGAAAGATACACGACTCTGTATCGAAGGTGTGAATTCGAGTTGCTTTAATTTCTGCACAACTTGATTCGATAACCTGTTGACGTAGGTTGCGCAGAATAAGAAGAAATTGATACACTTGGCGGGGAACGTCCGAATGCTGATCCACGGACTCCACGGTATCTACAAGTCTCGGAGAGATTTCTTTGACAACTCTCCCGAACTCTACACACCGTTATATCAGCTCAAGACGTGAGAGATACAATTCCTGTCTTCTGAATGGGGCTGATTGAGGTTGACTTTCGCAGAGATATGGAGCGTATCCTACAGTCTTGCAATAACGTTTTGCCAGGGCGGAGCACTATTCCCTTCCTGAAATCTTACCTAAGGAGGGGACAGATTGAAAGCGAAATATCCCGACTGAGAGATAGTCTACAAGACTGCATGAACATATTCACGGTCGGTGCACAATCCCTTGACTTGTCCTTCACACTACCAAACTCACTGATGATGTGACAGCTTTTGTCGGTTGCGAGATCAGAGATGAGGACTGCGTGTGTTGAACGCGATCTTCTGGTCGTCAAGGTTGAAACTCGAGCAACTATGGAACGTGTTGTCGATATACATGCGGGCATGCTCGTTCGTACACCGGAGGGGCAGGAGACCCTCTCCGATTACTTTTCCGATGATGTGAGTTTTGTGAAGTCCACTGACTACTATCATGGACACTTATGATGGATTAGGAGGCTTTCACGATGGAATATCTCCGGTTCCAATGCACCAAGATTTTCGAGTCAGTTGGGTGTTATGTTGCGACGTATACTCAGAACTACTACGGCTCACACGGCCCCGCTGAGCCTTTGTCCATAATCTGTGAGGCCGCCGGTTTTCGCCCCCACCGCACTCCCAAACAGGCCATATGCTTCGTTCTTAGTATCCAAGAGCANTTGCTTAAYCCCGATGGAATGTCTTTGGAAGATGCTMAGGRACAACTAATGACCCTTTCCAACGAGTGTATTCTCCAGCGAGACGACAAGGAATGCCTCAATTTGGCTCAAAGTACGCTAATTACGGACAAGGATTCCAAAAATTTCGGCCCCTCAAGTACGCTAATTCCGGGCTAGGGTCTGCAGGAGCTTCCCGGGTCCTCATTGTTTTGATCATTAATGTACAAGTTCGGGACCAGCATCTGTATGGGTTATACTCCTACATTAGTGTACACTTGTTTTCGCTACATCTTCTCATATAGGCTTGCTGGATGCATCATGCATGCGTGGTTGGATAGTTTGAAACCTTGCATTGAATACCTTCACCAGCCTGAGAAAGGTAAACTGTGCCATGAGATAACTTCCTATTTCGCCGGTTTTCAATTGTCGAGACGCATTAGACTGTCAGATAGAACTTCTAACAAGTGCTTATACTTAGCTTTAATCACCTTGTTCAAACTGTAGATACATAGTAGATATGCATCTATTCGGAGTGAGATAATCCACCGTTAAGTACAGCGGTTTTCAAAAAGATGCGGAAACGCAATTCATTGAAAGCCGTGTATGCTTATATTTGCCTACTTTTGTGTCGCGTCTGTCGTCGGAATCCAACGGGCCACCATCCGGGGGGTCCAGACTGTAGTGGCAGCCAATCAACACCTAAGTATACTGAGGCGTCAGTACCGAGAGTCTCTTCCCGGGTGCTGGTAGCGATCGTCGAGGTAGGCCAAATATATGCAAGCACGAAGTCGAAGCAATTGCGTTTCCGCATCTTTCTGAAAACCGCTGTAACTTCGAACTCTGATCAAATTCAGAGTAGGCTAGAAGAAGAGTTGCTGATATCCCCATTTGCATGGCTCTCTCATCAAGCATCTGTCAGGGTCAGCGGATCTCGAACGGTTTTTCCATCTTTCGAAGGGTATCCATCCGCGTCGAGGGAAGTCAAGGCCTAAGGTCGGACGTAAATAATAAGAGAACATTCTGGCGGGCCAACAATCAGTGGGACCTTTCTCGTACCAGGTCCTGAATTCCCTCGGCTTTCCCTCGTACAATCGCGACCACCCTCCTTTCGAATCCCTCCACGGGGTTTCCTTCACTTTCATTACTCTGTATAGGTTTCTCTCTTGATGGATATACCTTGCTGTTTTAATTGAAGAACTACGACGCCATCTTCGATGATAGCATGCTTTCTTTTGGCTTGAAAATCGTCTGGTTTATTCTCTCACTTCTAGGTAAGGGCCTTATCCAGTTCAACGGAAGTGCACACAAATTAAATCAAATCCTTGAGGACTTATTTGTTGCTGTCTTGTTTGGGTGGCCTTTTCCATTTCGACAGGGTCTTACTGGCCCTCCCTTTTGTATTGCCTAGGGTGTACTTTGTTACACGGGATATTTTGTATAGGTGAATCCGCCATTCCTCATCATAATGACAACCTTTATGGCCACTGATAGCTGACTGTGACGACTTCTATTAGGCATAGTGTGGAAAATCGATACCTTCCTTATGCCTACAGCGTTCTGTATATGTTCGTATGTCCTTATAGCCTCGATAATACTTGTGCTGACCTTCATTCATCGCCAGCCCAAACGATCCTCATGGGGCTCTCCACTTTTCTCCTGGCTGGAACATCGACAGCGCTGTCCCTCGCTGCAAGCATTTGTGTATCTCAATCATCGACGTGAGCTATCCAGATCCTAACCATGTATATGAATATTGACCAAGTTGTCATCGTAGACAACTTCACTGGAACCACATCTACCTATTGCCAACACTCGTTTTTCCCCTCCTAGCAACGACAGTGCACGCAATCGTCTTGGTACTATTAGATGCCGTTAAACCTAGCGATGGTTTGCATTGTGATGCTTCGAAGCCTATATGGTGTGTCTCTGCATTATGCTCATGATGTCTATCTCACACTTCCTAGGGTACGCCTTCTGGGATATACTGGACTACCCTGCATCCTAGCCATTCCATCCTTATACTTATCGGTATCCACAATTCTCCGACTACGCAAGCCACCCATCCCGATCATAAACACCACTTTCTACGACCACAATCCTAGCACAGGGAACTTCACATCACTACCTTTACGAAGAACCCGCTCAAGGGCCGGCGGTGCTCGGAATGGGTCCACTCTCACCCTTACGATTCGAGCCATCACTGCACCGACTCCCCCGCCCCAGGCCCCAATGTCTCCCAGCCGTGTGCCTATTCAGCCTGAATTTTCCAGTCCCGTCCTCTCTGCCCGTAAATTTCATCTCCCCTTCTCAAGCCCTCAGTTTGAGTTCCCTCGCTCAAAGGGAAGGGGCTCTTCTGAGAGGTCTTCGACGGCTCCCGATTTAGACTTCGATTATCTAGACTCACCCGTATCTTCAACGTTTCCAAACAATGTGCACCGCGGTTCCGGAGGTATTTATGAAGATGATGATGCAGAGGATGGTGGATACGAAAGTGACCGATTGAGTTCTTTAAGATGGGCTCGTAGTCCTGGGGATGAAATCGGAGAAAAGAGTAAATTTGACGGATTGGATTTCGATGGTAGGATACAAGGGAGCCCTAGGACTGCAACTGGAGGGAAAGATGGGGAGAGCGTGAGCTACGATGGGGGGTTCATATTGATGGGTACCCCTGAACTGCAATACTCCCAGCCCTCGCCAACGAGTCGTAAGTTCGCCTACAATATTTTCGCTAGTTTTTTTTGGCTCATCTATGCCTCCCCTAGATTCTAGATCTTTTTCACCTCGGCCACCTTTGGATCTAACGCCAGTCTTATGGCGTATTGCTATCTTTCAAATATTTTTTGCTTCCATCGTCGTACTCGGCAGTATATCCACTCTTATAGACGTCTCCAATCGGCGCACGTTACCCACCCCGTTCGGCACACAACATGTTACGCTTCTCCTAACAGCATGGGGACCTGCTTTTATCTTCAGTGAGTCCTATCCTTACCGCTCAGTTTCCCATTGCTCACGCACCCTTTCTTGTAGGTTCATTACCCGGCGTTCGGAAAGTTCTCTTTTCTTGTTTTCGAACGCTCTAAAACATGCTCTCTATATTCTCTAAACCCATTTCATGGGAGGTTGTATTTGTATCTGAATACCCATTTACATTGCTAGCACGGATTTTTTCTCTCTTAACGTTCTATCTAGCTGGCGACTGCATGTTGTAATCCTTACTTTAGTTCACACAATTCACAAGGGCTTTAAACCTCGTCGAAAGGACTTTGGTATCGTTGAACGATGAATCAAATGGTAGGTGGCGTGATAGTCTAAAACATAGAACACACTATGAGAACAACTTGTTTACGGATGTGTTCCCCTCTTGGTTCTTCTTCAAAACCTTCGCGACTGCAAACTCGAAATCCTCCTGAGTAACATGTTGTCTCCGTTCACGAAGGGCGTACATTCCTGTGTCCGTGTTTTGAGTATTTTGATAAATGAGTGAGGCAGAGAACTGCAAACGTACCGGCTTCAGTGCAGATACCTCGAACTTCGGCACCAGAACATTGCCCCATCTTTTCTGCGAGTGCGCGGAGGTTGATACCACGTTGGAGAGACATCTAGAGTGATAGGTTCCTTAAGCCGACCAGTAAGAACGAGAGCGCAGAGCTTACACACCTTTCTCGAGTGAATCCGAAGGATGGCAACCCGGGCTTCAGGACCTGGAGGAGGGAATTCTATCTTACGATCAATACGCCCTGGCCGAAGGAGAGCAGAGTCCAGAATGTCTATGTAGTATCGTGAGCAATAAAATAGCAAGAATCCTGCACCAAACAGAGCCTACCGATACGGTTAGTAGCCATGATGACTTTGATGTTCTTTGTCGATTCAAATCCATCCAATTGGTTCAATAACTCCAGCATAGTCCTTTGCACCTCAGAATCTCCTCCTCCGCTTCCACTCTCCCCTCTGGAACTTCCAATGGAATCAATCTCATCCATGAAGATAATCGACGGAGCGTGCTCCCGTGCCATTACGAAGAGCTCGCGAACCATCCTGCTACCCTCTCCAATATACTTCTGTACTAGCTCGCTGCCGCTGACACGGATGAATTTGCAGTCGGTATGATGGGCTACTGCACGGGCAAGAAGGGTCTTTCCAGTTCCAGGGGGCCCGTAGAGCAATACACCTTTCGGTTGGGCGATACCCAGGGATTCGAAAAGTTCTGGATGTTTGACGGGCAGCTCGATAACTTCTTTGATCTCTTTGATTTGCTTGTCTAGACCACCGACGACTTCATATGTCGAATCAGGAACCTTCTCAACCATCATGAGAGATACTAGTGGGTCGACTTTGTTGGGAAGTATCTTGTGAATGGTGTAAGAATCGGAGCGGAGGGCGATGCGGAGGGTCGGTGTGAGTGATGTTATAGGGATGTCCGAGTCTACGTCAACGACTACCAAGAGGGTAAATAAGATTGGGGGATCCTTGTAATGAGAACTGCTGACAGACGTACTATATTTTCCCTCAGGCTGGACCTTGACAAGCACTTTGTTCTTGCCCATGACCTTTACGACTTCACCAACATAACTTCCAGGTTCATGTAATAATTGAAGTTCCTCGCGCAATAGACGAACTAAAAGTGTCAACAGTTAATTCCACCCTCAATCGAAATAGTAGACAATGGAAAGTATGACGGACCTCGAGCATTCAACGCGTTCCGTTGAGCCTCTAACCGGCGCAAATTCTGAGTTTTCTGGTTTATCTTGAGCTCTGCAGCCTCAATCTTAGCCTGATAATATGGCTTGACGCCTGCTTGGGACAATGGCACATGTGTAGCAACAGTCATAACTGCAATAGAGATGGTGGTAAAGAATCGAGGCAGATGGAGGAGGGCGACGCGTCACTTCCTAATCTGGGGGAGGTGCCGTTAGATAAGCACAGGCTGCTTTGTCTTTACACAAATTGGTTTTATTTCTTGGTATTTCAACATATTGTTGGTTTGCTTGAGAAACAAAGGGAAGGTCTGCGGTATTGGGAATCTACTTCTACTACGTCGAAAGAGTTTGAACGTCATCCTAACATGGGATTTAGAGTATACGCCCACTAGACTTCTTGAGTTCAGGAATTCAGTAT
Organism: Chondrostereum purpureum; assembly: GCA_004354395.1. NCBI lineage: Eukaryota > Fungi > Basidiomycota > Agaricomycetes > Agaricales > Cyphellaceae > Chondrostereum > Chondrostereum purpureum. Next base: position 17,642 of record LBLO01000013.1, read on the forward strand.
AACAGGTCTTTGAAATAAACTATATATGTTGTGGTGGAGGACAGCACGTAGAAACGCGTCTGAGATCGCGACTTGACGCTAATCACCCAAGAGTGAGATAGCCGACAGAAAGGTGACTGGTGTCGCCCGGGGTACTCTACTGGCTTTGGTTGTCTTTCGCGTCGATGTTGTTGTCGGTGGTGGGACGAGGATATGGGGCTCGCAGATTGGGTCGGAAAGCCCATCAGATAACAAAAATTGTCAATTCTCTGACTCGACAGTCCTATCATTATCAGTATTTGCCTTCTTTGTTCCGACCACAACGATTTGTCCGCCTGCGCACATACTCTTCTGCCAGCATGGATATCCTCACAAAATCCCTGGCCGACCTCTCTCTGCAGCCGCTGGCTACGGTTTCCCATGCAGACTCGAATTCGCCTGCATCCTNGCGCGAAGCCATCGCCGCCACGTCGGATGCGCCAAAGTCGTTTGAACTCATCAAGACGCTCGTCTACAAACCAAAGACTGCAAAGACGGCTACCCCAATCCCTGTTGTTGTCGTCGCCAGGGAGGAAACGGAGACAAACTCGGGCGCGATCGGGAAAAAGCTCAACTTGAAGGAGCTCAGGCTCGCAAACGAGGATCTCCTCACAGAATTCTTTTCCCTTTCCAAAGACGCTCGTAAGTGTAAAGACTGACTATTATCTATCTATTCTCTTATTGTATTTCCCAGTTTCCCCCCTCGCCCTCAACCAGACCAACTTTGGCAAAGTTATCACCGTCGTCGATCCATCGATTGCCTCCTCTTCTGCTCCCTTTGCCCTCCATGCATCCTCTTCTACTGCAACCATCTTTCTCTCTGGGAAGGATATTGTCACATACCTCAAACATCTCGAGACCGGTGCCACAAAACTCCATGATCTTGATACTTCCTCCGCACCTGCTGCTGCTACCCCCGCTCCTNAAGCTGCTCCTAAAGAAAAGGAGGGTGCTAAGATCGAGGGTGCTGTACAGATCGCCATCGGTGTTAAGAAAGAGGTCGATTTTGCTACTTGGTATACCAACGTGAGCACTCGGCAAAATCATATCAACCACATATCTAACTTCACACAGGTCCTCTTGAAAGCCGATATGTTGGACTACTACAACGTTAGTGGATGTTATATCCTAAAGCCATGGTCCTACAGCATCTGGGAAGAGATCCAACGTATGTTCGTTTATTACTGTCTATGCCTAGGAACCACCCTCTCACCTTTAGATCGTTAGACTGGTTCGACTCTGAGATCAAAGAGCTCGGCGTGCAAAACTCCTACTTCCCAATGTTTGTCTCTGCGAAGGTCCTAGAACGTGAAAAAGATCACATCGAAGGATTCTCTCCGGAAGTTGCTTGGGTCACCCGTGCAGGTCAATCTGAGCTCGAGGAACCCATCGCAATCCGTCCGACCTCAGAAACTGCAATGTACCCTTGTAAGCCACCTGCACTCCTCTATGTCTTCATATACCATCTCATGGGTGGGAAAAATAGATTATTCAAAATGGATCAAGAGCTACCGTGATCTGCCGCTGAAGCTGAACCAATGGAACAGTGTCGTTCGATGGGAATTCAAAAACCCTCAGCCATTCCTGCGCACCCGCGAATTCCTCTGGCAAGAGGGCCACACCGCCCACTTGACCAAAGAGGAAGCTGACGTCGAAGTACGCCAGATTCTTGATCTCTACCGCCGAGTCTACGAGGATCTCCTCGCCGTCCCCGTTATCCCTGGTGTCAAGTCCGAGAAAGAGAAATTCGCAGGTGGATTATACACGACTACTGTCGAAGGATTCATCCCCACTTCCGGTCGCGGTATTCAGGCAGCAACTTCCCACTGCCTTGGCCAGAATTTCTCTAGGCCAGAGATGTTTAACATTGCAGTGGAAGATCCCAGTGATTCGACGAAGAAGCTGTATGTGTGGCAAAACTCCTGGGGCTTGTCCACTAGGACGATCGGGGTGATGGTCATGGTTCACGGAGACAACCAAGGGCTGGTTCTACCTCCGAGAGTGGCTAGTGTACAGGTCGTCGTTGTACCATGCGGTATCACGGCGAAGACAAGTGACGAAGATCGTGCGAAGATCAACAGCGCTTGTGATGAGCTTGCTAAGACTCTTAAGAAGTCTGGCGTCAAGGCAAAGGCAGACTTGCGGGAAGGTTACACCCCTGGCTATAAATTCAACGACTGGGAACAGAAGGTAGGCCTTAGTGTATATATGCCTTGAATGTGTATTCATATCGTTTTCAAGGGTGTCCCTCTCCGTCTCGAAATTGGACCCAACGATATTGCAAAACAGCAAACTCTGTCTGTGCGTCGGGACACTGGTGTTAAGAACCCCGTCCCGCTCGCAGATATTGGCAAGACAATTGCTGACCTCCTCGAGGTCATCCAAAGCGATATGTTCAACCGTGCGAAAGCCACATACGATTCGCGCCTGAAGGAGGTCACAAAGTGGGAAGACGTTGTCCCTACGCTGGACAACAAGTGTGTAGTCGTGATGCCATGGTGCGAAGCCGAGGCTTGTGAAGATGACATCAAAGAGAGGAGTGGTAGAGCGTGAGTTTCTGCTTACTGTCTACCTGCCAATACCTCTAAGCAACCGTATTTTACTCTAGATCTGAACCCCAAGACGAACGCGCTCCTTCCGCCGGTGCCAAATCACTCGCTATCCCCTTCGACCAAGCCCGTTGGACTCCCATTGAACCTGGAAAGACAAAATGCCCGGCTTGTGGGAACGATGCTAAGCGCTGGACGATGTTTGGGAGATCTTACTAGGGGAAGATAGATAGGGTTCTGCATGTATTTTGTTGGTGTCCGATGTATATTATCTTTTCTTTCTCCGTAACCTAGTCTAGTCATTGCTCCGAAACCAATAATCTTATTCTCGACTTGTTGGACCGGAAGCAATGGTGGTTCAAGTAACTCAACGTCCATGACTTGGGGGATTCCATCCTGGACAGTCAACAAAATTTCGAGGAAATTTGATAGAATTCGAGTCGAGGGGTATATGTAGTAGGACCAACACTACCAAAGAAACAATTTTCCCCTCACGATGGGTTGGGTATGAGTGGTATCAAGTACTAGTACAGCCTGATCATGTCGAGAACAATGTTTGGCGACCTGTCGGGAGCATGAGTGACATCGCGTTGGCCAAGGGGGTGGTAACTCACAAGAACTGGTCGCCCGACGATCCAGAAATGACATTAATAATAACAGTGTTTTGAGAACCGTCAGNTTTGAGAGTTCCGCTCGCTGCGAACACAAGTTAGATGTCTCGTATTGATAGATTAATCAAAGTAAGAACGCACGAATGCTGACAGTGTATAGCATGTTGTTCCCTCTCCATGTTCCACGGGTAACACCTGGACAAACTGTCAATGGCACCCCCTTTGGTGATCTCAAGCATAGATACCTCGTGAATCTGGCTGGGAAGGTGCTGCTGGAGATGGTCCTGTCCAGCCATTGACAGTCACTTGTGGGCGACCGCCAGCAAAGGCATTAGTTGTAGCAATTTCCAATGTGCGTGCTCCACCTGAAAACCGTGTTAGAAACTGGGAGATCGAACGCCGAGGGATTGATTAACCTTGGCTAGAGGACAGCGTGAACCGAATCGTAGCGGCACCCACGGCTTTGAAGATCGCCATTGGGAAGCTAGAAACGGAGCTGCCTACAGTGAATGTAACAGGGCCCCAGCTACTCATGCGACTATCACTCGGGCTATTTTGTATGGCTCGGCAAGCTAATCTCGAGATTTTTAGGATGTAGAAGCTCACTGCATTGTCTCAATCTTGCTGTAGGACGCCATATCAGAAACGGGGGTAAAATCTTTAGGACTCGAAACAAACTCACTCTGCGTTCAAGAATCCCCTAGGCGTTCCGTCGTAGTCACCAATCTGCCATATTGTCGAAGGAGTCTAAATATATGTCTCTCAGGCCCATGCTCGTTCCAATGTAAAAAAGAAAACGCACGGACTCCCCCGAAGCAATGTTCGAGCTACCTGTCTGTCCAGCACTAACCGTGATGCTCTGGGTCTTTACAGCGAGTTCCGTCTTGTACACTGTCAAGAAGGCTTCAGNAAAAAAACCAGGTTTAGAAGGCTTTACTTACGCGTCATGGTATAAGTGCCGGGCTTCATGTATGGACTAACAAAATTTCCACTACTATCAGCCCGAGTCCTATATTAATGACATTAGGGTTTGATCAGGGAAGATTTCAAACAGCTGCTTGCCAATACTGAGCGGCGCTATTGCTGAAGCCCACGGTTATATAATTAGAGAAAGCAGAGGGAATCCCTGAAGCCTTTCCAGTGATTCTCCCTCTGTTTCCTTGAGTCACTAAACCCGAGATACCACCGAGTCCTTCCCAAAATCCGTAACCTGAAGAGTAAAGTCGTCAACGTGATACCGACTGTACAGGAAGCTTGTACCCACTGTAAGTTGAAGGTGCAGATCCTGTGGTAAACCAAAGAGCGCTGGCGGCGGTTTTAGTACTGAAGGCGGGACTTACGCCTCGAGAACAACTTACTATGGCCCGTGCAAGCCCATACGGTATGCTGTAGGTCGCCATTTTAGTCAGGCTCAGTATAGACTAAACATATCGATGCGTACATTCAGTCTGAGTGTGGCCGGAGTTCTTACAAAAAAGTTAGCCTGTCATTCCCGAAACAAATTCGAATCGAATCCTACCATATCTGTGGGATGAATGAGTACATTGCTCATCAATATTAGAAATGTACTTACAGTAATACAATTCCTGTTGGTCTCCTAGTTCGATATTTCAATACCACTAGTTGAACACGTTTGTTACACCAAAATACGTACCTCCTTGATTGTTGATATCACGCATGAAAGGTCCTCCAGAGGATGATTCGTATCCGGTTCCGGGGATAATCATGTAAACACCGACCCCAGAACCAGTAACCCCGTGAACTTGGTCGTCAATAAATTGACGGGAGGAATAAAACTTGGATCGGGTTTGCCCATTGACGAGGTAGACATCGCTTCCTTCGATGGCGCTTCCTCCAACAATCGTGGATTGAGTATAGCCATTGGGGACGGTGCTTCTAGACAGACGAGCGATAAAACGGAGCTCTCCGACGGAAGGCTAAACGTGCCAGTGAGTTTTACGACCGGAAAAAACATCACAATGGGTATTTACCTCGGCTGTGATGCTAAACCCCCACAGAGCGTGAGCAAGATCTTAAGAGACAGAAAATCTTACTGATAGAAACGCACTAGGTCATCATGTGAATTGCGGGACTCTTATATTGGGCAACATAGTACCTATAGTATCAGTGATAAGTAAAAAAGGGTTCTGGTCGTCGGTACGGTCACTTACTGAGTCAATGTGCTTGTGGTGCATGTGATAGTAATGTAGTTGTTCTCATTTCCTACAAGGTGATATAATCAGTGATGTATCGGGCGTAAGAATAATAGAAGTCATACCGCCCCGTTTCCACGAGCAGCTGGCACCAATTCCTGAAGCAATATGGCTGCGCTTGCTGGAGTCTTGTGTCTAGGGAGTCATTGAGCCTAATGATAACGGGAAACAAATATCGTGGGACATACCTCAATTCCATTAAACTTCATGGACGTGATGTCACCGGAAGTCTTTTCAACTAAAAGCAAGATCGACTCAATACAATACACAGATGCAAGATGTAACTAACCTGTGAAGATCAAGCCACCCGAAGTGTCCACGATGTAACTATTGCCGGACTCGGTCAAGCCAAAGGCACTGACGAGAGGAAGGACAACGCCTATGGCGAATAAGAACTTGAAGGCCGACTTGACCACCATCGGAAATACAGGGAGGGGAGGTTAATTGCTAGGTTCACAGCAAACACACGCATTGTCCCGGCCTTTATATTGTCGCAATTTCGCCAGGTCAGAAGAGATTATCCGGAATCATTAGTAGGCCATGGGATGATTCGAAACGAGACCAGGTACAGCCGGAAGATTCCCCAAATTCTCCTGGAGACTAGCACCAGATGGCACATCTTCAAGACTCCTGAACGGGCCGTTTCATATACCTCGTGATAGCTGCAAAGCCATAGCGTGACGGGCACGATTGCGATCTTCCACTCTACTCTGAGGGGAATTCCAGTCGCTTTCCCTCAAAGTCATGAAAGTCTTGCCGGCTATTTCAAGGAAAAAATGAAGATGATGTGGACCGTGCAAGCCAGGGACGGGAAAAGCCTCGGATTTCGGGGCGTTAGTCTCCATAAGTAGGTCAAGCCCCCAAGTATTTGCAAACGATCTTCTGGATGGAAATATAGAGTGCCTTGGCGCGTCGCTGTGCAACATTGAACTTGTTGCAACGACGGAGATTTAATTCCAACTCGCTTGAACCAAGACCAAGTTGCGAGGGTGAAGAGATTTCTGCGAGAGATCGTTAAACTGCGTTGGACGATTTATTTGTGTGATTTGCACTATGAGTCCATGGAGTGGTGACCCAGCACTTCTAAAAGCAATCATGTAAAACGTCATTAGACTCAGAGTTGCCCTGCAGCAATCAACGATTTTCGATCAAATCGAGCTTATTTTACCATCGACACGTGAATACCTCCTTTAGTTACTCGCCTCAAACGTGACTGCTAGCTCAAGTATTATGTGCATGTGTGAGTTATAGCCTGGGAAGTTCATGAAAGTAGTGGTGAACTCTGAAATAAGACGGGTGAAACGGAATGAGCTTACCCAACTACATAGACTTTTTTCTAGGTCCAAAACACTTTCGATATTACAATAGGCCTCTGGCTGAGGTTTTCGATGCCATTACATAAACACTCAGATTGAATATTCAATTAACAATCAATTAATTGAATTAAAAGTTGCTCCCGCGGTTAGTATGAGTTTAAGAGAGTCGAGACAGACTTGGGTTGAGTGAAAGACCGTTCCGACTCGGGATGTGGCTCATTGATCATCCAGATTGCTTACCGCCGATCCCTACATGAAGTTGGAAAGGTTTGAATTTGTCCACCCACGATCCTTTGTTGAGATATTAATGCACCACCAGCCAGCTCAACTAGAGAACTCTACCGGGACATTCTTCAGGGCCTGCGTAACGACAACGCGGATCCGTCATGAGATTCAGAAAAGCTTGGTAATTGCCGTTCTGTTCTGAAACTGGTACATCATGGTCTCGAAGAGTCATGAAAGCGACAATTCTCGAAAGGGCGGCCTTTCATGTGCAGAATGCCGAAGGTCAGAGGAACATAAATGTCTGCTAAGATTCCTTTCTAATTCACCACAGGTCCAAGTTGAAATGCGACCGGTCCGTCAGCTTTGGTTTCAGGCGAAGTCATCTTGTGTTCATTACTCTGTTTTATTCAGTGTCTTTCCATGCCAATCCTGTATTAGGTATGTCTATGTCCCAGGGCTTGTTCGGAGTGTACTCAGTTTAATAGGCGGGGATGTGCTGAAATCTGTCCAAATGGTTTGCGATTCTACACAGAGTGGGACTCAACTTTCTCATATATTTGTTTCTGCTCCAGGCGCTATGGCTGCAACAAAGGGGAACAAGTACGCTATAGTCATGCTTCAATTACTGTTTAGTTTGCTCAGATGTAGCAGGGCATTGACCGTTCACGCTCAAAAGCTCACAGAACAAGTGAAGTCATTGACGGATCGCATTCATGAATTAGAATCTGCGCTTGCTGTCGTTCACCCCGATGATCCTCTCCTTCAAGGAAGAGCGACGAAGGAAGAGTTTTATGAGAAGGGCCTGGAAGAAGTCAATGCAATCATGGGATCATTATCAATTGGTTCTGAGGGACAGTCAACATACTTCGGAGGATCAGCTGCTTCGGAGGTGCGCAAGAACAGCATATCGGTAGATATTCTGCTTAATGACACGGTTTCTTCTCCAATAGTTATCCCATGTGTGTAACCCTTCTATAACCCCATTTCGGATCCCTAATTCGAAGTACATCCTAGTTCGACGAACATGACGTACGGAACGAAGAATCTTGTCCACCCCTCGATCTCCCTGCAGAGCTCATTCAACTTTCCAACAGCTTTCCACTTGGGTTGGACGATTTGACTTGCTCCAGTAACATTTTCACCCATTATATTCCCAGCAAAGCAAAAGCAATTGCTCTTGCGGAACTGACGCGTGAGCGCAATGCTTGGCTGTACGATCCTCTCGACCAGGTCGACTTTCACACTAACTATCTTGAGCCCATATATGCTACAAATGGTTTGGCGCGAATACATCCACATCGGCTTGCTGTGTTCTTTATCGTGCTAGCCAACGGTACAGCTCTTCAATATGAAGAGAATATATTAGGGGGCAAGATGTCCAAGCTTCTTCGTATCCTTGCCCAGGCTGCGTTTGCCATGAGACCCGTAACCCGCGATGCGAACTGTGCCACTGTTACTGCTCTTTTCTTAATCGCTGTCTCCTCTCAAACCGGCGATCGAATAAATACTGAAAAGACATGGTTGCTGAATGGCTTATGCACTAGGATCGCTTTAACCGTGAGTTTGTCTATTTATATCAGGAATAAATCTTACGACGGAATTTGCTCGGTAGATTGGACTCCGTAAGTGGTGCCAAAGGTCCAGAATTGAATGTTGTTGTGTTGATAATTGGACATGAACCTAGACCGGGACAGTTCGACCTGGAACTTGGACTCAGAGGAGCAACAACGCCGGCGTCGGTTATTCTGGGAAGTTTATTCATTTGAGGCGTGGGCGGTACGATCTTTACATCCAATCGATAGGTCCTACCTAACGTCTGAGCAGTGTATGATTACTGGCCGTCCCCCTTCCCTAGATCTTTACAATGTGGACTGTAGATTTCCCCAGGATTGGGAGTCGTTTGCAAACGTTGCAGGAGACAGCGAGCTTGGATGTTCGTATCATCATTACTTGATCATCAGTCCAAGGCTTAGTCCCATCTTCAGTTCACGCTTGGAAACACAGATATTCAGCTAGCTGTCTCTCATTGTCTAATGCTCATATGCTCTGCACTCGTGGGGGTGCCTACCCAGCCCTTTTGAACATGGATGCGAAGATTCGTAAGTTTCCATTGTCATCTCATCTGAGGGCCCCAGTGGAAAGTACCGAAGCCAACATTTCGTGGTCATCCAATGCTCGCTTAGCATTGCAGCAGTATACCGCCTTTTGTTCAAGAGAAAGCAGTAGGTCATTCCACTTATCTCCATAATACCCAACGTGTAATGATCATCCTATAGACTTACTCTATATCCATCGGAGTTTTTTTATGCAAGCCCTACGTGCTGAGCCCATCAATCCTCTTCGGCATACATTTGGTCCTTCTGTCCTGGCAACATATAGGAGTGCTTCCAGACTCATCAATGGCCTTCGAGCGATGAATGCCATCTATCCCAAAGAAACTGGAAGGTGGTGGTTTCTTTGGTCCAATATATTTTCCTCGTGTGTACGTGGCCTATTTCACACCGCTCCGTGGTACTAACACTTTCAGTCAAGTTCGTTTTGGCTGCTCTGATCCTGGAAAGCCCCGCATGCCCCTTATCCGAAAACTCGATGCGATTGTTGGAATTAGGCGTCCAGTTTTATGAAGTTGGGTCGATGAACTGTCGGCCTAAAACAACATTGGTAAACGACAATCCGTTCGTTCGATATGTTTTTACGATCATGCTTACCTCTTATCTACCCGCCCTTCATAGAGTATTCGAGCGTGCAAAAACTGCGTTCAAAGCACATAAAGACGAGGAGACCGCGAACACCTCCGTAAATCCTATAGATATGACCGCCATCCTGAGTCCTATCCTTCCTAAAGCTACTGTGCCACCACCACTTACATCTGATTCCCCTGAATCTTCTTCAAGCACCAGCTCATCCGCCCCTGGCTCGAATGACAGCTTCCTTGCGTATTTCGATGAGTTGTCACAGTCCACACCCTCAATGGACATGTCTGCCCTCCAGTTTGACACGAGTGATATGAGCGGATCTTACTCGTCTTACGGCTCGGGCTCCATGGATGTGATGCTTCCGCACCCTGGTATTGCTGCACCCCACCAGGTGGCGTCTCCTGGATTGGGTATATTGCCGACGCCAGGCGGTACTTCCTCCGCAGAATCCAACATGAGAGAAACCTTACCAGGGGATCCGAGCTATCTATATAGCGCTCAGGACTACGCATTGCAGTACGGTCTCACTATGGCATACCCACAAAACCAGATAACTCAGGAGGATGTCTGGAGTAATTTCATGAAGGAGTTCGGTGCCCCGCAATGGGGACAGTCTCAATTCATGTAGAAAGCAACAATTGGTTTGACCTTGTAACATCTGTTTTCCAAGTTCCTCAGCACTGCAGAATTTTTAGGACTTACTATACTATGTTTCTATCTTTTAAAAATTTGTTCACAACTACTTGACAACAACGGAGACGGTCCTCGACGGGATGTCGAGTTAAATAATGCCGAATGACGCAACGACACCCCAGCAGCCATATCCTTTTCCATCTGATAGTTTCAAATTTCACGATGTATGGCAGAAGTAATTTATTCTGGACCTCTGGGCTAGTAGTACTGGCTGATTCGACGACGTCCGTACTAATGGTGCACAATTGATTGCACTGGTGTGACTAGCGTAGTATCATATCGGCCATGTTTCTCTCGTGATACAACAATTCTAAGGTCTCCTATATACATATAGTAATGCACAAAAAAATGCAGGAATACCAGAGGCAAGGCAAGTTGAGTTTTTAAAAGCCCGGACCGGTGATAGTATGTAAGAGACAACCTTATGATTCAGATGACATCATAAGCACATTCCTCTTTCCATTTACCATGGCCGATTACATTCGACGAGTAGTTAGCGGGAACAAGGCCAGATTTAAAGACACAAAACTCAACTTGGAGCTTGGTTGGATCTGATGCATACGTCCATGAAATCCGGCATTAATAACCTTCCTAGATCTTGTATATGTCACCGACCAGGTGATCATAATGGGCTATCCAGCTTCAGGCATCGAAGGAATATACCGAAATCGTCGAGAAGATGCCAAAAAATTCTTGGACCACAGACATCGCAACAACTACTGGATATTCAATTTCTGTCCTGTCAAAGAAAACTCCTACTCAGCAAGCTTTTTCGAAGGACGTGTGAGTAGGTATCCCTTTCCAGATCACCAGTGAGTATTCGTTTGGTCGCTTGTGCGCGCACCGATTAAACGACTTTTTAGTGCACCACCTCTTGCTATAATGCCATTGCTTGCAAGAGAAATGCATCTGTGGTTGAGTAGTTCACCAGAACACGTAGCTGTCCTCCACTGCAAAGGTATAATCTACGTAGAGAGGAGGAGGAAATCTCACTAATATCCTTGCAGCGGGAAAAGGGCGCTCAGGGACAATGGCATGTGCATACCTTCTTTCACTTCAGAGCATACCCATCCCTCCGCGCCTCGAAAGGTCGTATACCACAAAAGAATGGACCAAAATCTGCACAGACCGGGTCATGGACGTAATACCAGAAGATGCCAGTTCTACATTGGTATCGACAGACCCCGTTCTCTCCGTCACCTCTGAAGAAGGCGTAATGGAACCGACGCCCGCTCAGACAGCGCCCCCCTCTATCACCTCGACCGAGCCACCCAATTTTGCAGAATCTTTAGCAGGTGTCCTCGATCTTCATACTTCTCGTCGAATGAAGATACATTCTGACCCTGATAAACAACCTAAACAAGGGGTCAGTATTCCCAGTCAACGACGATGGCTTCACTATTGGGCTTTGGTCCTAGCGCAGGAGGCGCCTGTCGATCTATGGGACTTACCTTCACCTTCTCCTCACGCAGATCGGTCAATTTCCTCCTCACATCCACAGAAAGTTCGGTTGACCGAAATCGTCATCCGATTGAGACAGAGCTCTGGAATGCAAATGAGGATGCTTCATGCTGCGACCAAAGTATTAAACAAGGCTAATCTGGGAAAAACTGGCTCTGTTGTTTCTAAATTGAAAGCACCTGTATGGGCATCTTTGGCAAGATATGACGATACTTTTGTCTCTCTCCTCGAAGGATGGGAAAGATCTACTCGAGACCCAGAGGGCGGCATGGGCCAGAACAAGCCGGGGCATGAAGACGAAGTCCACCGTGAGCTATTCCAGGACGATACTTGGGATAAAAATAAGATGGTCAAGAGTTTCGCAAGGATGGGAATTCTCGATGATGCCAGTGTAGTCAAGGGAGAGGATGACAAAGTACTGTTATGCTTATACTTGCTCGCTTGGGGTTGACAGAAGTTATTCCCTTTTAGGATGCTAGGATCGACATCTACACGCTGCGACCACTAAATAACGACGCATGGGCTCACCTGCAGAATGAGCTGGAGGAGGAAAGGTCTGAACCATCAGAAGTTGAGACGAATGATCTTTCGCCTTCAGAGGCCAATTCAATCTACGGTCCCGAGATGCAACCGGAAGCGGCGAAAGGAATAGTGTTAGATTCTGCTCGTGAAGTCCGAGTCAAGATCTACCTTGGACAAGTCTTCATGGGATGGTTATGGCTCATCCCTACTTTTCATATGCCACCTCCTATGTGTGTAGGTACGATTCCTGGATCACCTCGTACTACACAGTTCACCTTGACCCGAAAAGAATGCGATTTCGCCGTGGGGGTTGGGAGCTTGTTGGTAGATGTGACAATATCCATGGAATGGGTTCCACAGGACCGCCCAGCTGCCGAAACGTCTTCGGCAGTAGGGCCTGCTGTGGACCCAATCTCGGTGCCACAAAGAGCAGATACCAAACGAACGACTCCAGAGTAATTGGGTATAACGTGTGTATAAAGTAACATGTATGGAGGGGGCGAAGGTAGTACATTAATAAGTACCTACCGTTACAGTTTAGGTACATCGTCCAATAGAGAGAGAAAAACGAAAAAAATACACGAATATCAGGCCACCCACATAGGGAGACTCAAACTGACCAGACTGTCCTATCACCTCTACGCTTGGGGTTCAATACTGTCGCTTTGATTACTGTTGCGACATTCTCATTCCAGCCATAGGTCAGGGCATTCATGAAACCAATGAACTGAGTCGAAGCGGACATGAGCGTTAATGCCTTTGAAGAGTGCCCCGACGCTTCCACCATCCTGTTACACAGTCCGGGTATCCACAAGATAATGTAGGCAATGGGATATGCGTTCAGAAGTAAAACTCTGGAAACCTGCTTCTGCCTCTGATCGGAGGTTAAGACCCTTACAGGTTCCGCCATTGACCGCCGAGGCGTTGATTCGGATGTGGAGTTTGAACTGTTGGACATCGAGGATAGCTCAAACGTCTGCTGACGATTGTTGTTAAAAAGAAAGAAGGGTTTTGCTGAGGAACTATTCCGCCGTTCGGGTTCGCGCTCAGCTGCCATAGGGAACGGGTCGATCAACTTGCTTTCCATGTCGTCAGGTCTACCAATCAACATGGTACCCGGAATACCTGGTGTCCCAGGGAGATGAACTGCAGGAGCTATAGCTGAACGATCCAGGCTCCTTATGATGCTGGCATTTGCTTTGGACAGTAGTTTGGCCCGCTGCTTGATGAAGATGAAGAGGTAAATATATAGGCCTGCGGTAGCCCGGATTAGCAGGGACACAGACATCCACAAGATATTCCGCTTACATATTTCCACAAAAATGAAGAGAAAACGCCATGCGTGCGTCAACACGTATCTAATGTATATAGGCTCCTTGATCAGCCAGCTAGAGGGAATTGTGAGTGAGAAGTACAATATGGTCTTTTCTGTTCCAACTTACCACCAACTACCAGAGACAGGTGCGTAATAATGCTTTGCTAAAGCAAGGAAACCTGTAGATTTTTTCATTAGAAGTCAGGACGTACTCGCACACATCCAACATACTGGTAATACATGGAAGGATCCAAGTGCATGCACAGGCGCAGCCAACAAATTTGTTTCGAGACCTCCGTGACATTCCCATCCACGAATCATTAGTGATGATGATCACCGTGACAACTGCAATTGCAAGAATGGAACAGTCTGTAGCCTATAGCATCGTCAACACTACGCTTTCGTCCGTTCATGGAGCACATACTTGAACTGAGATCTGCCCGAGGAAGCCGTTGGCTGTACAAGCGGGGGACGCAGCGAGCTGCTCTCCGGTTGTGAGAACAATTCCACCAGAGACGCTGTTGTTTAGGCCGTTTATGAAGTCTGCAATCTAGCTCAGGATGAGATATTTTGTATGCCCCAAAAGAACTCACCAGATATGGCCAAGTTCATGATCAACATATGGCGGAAGTGTTTTCTTAAAGGAAGAACCATATAACAGATGAGAATAAACAATGCTCCCAAGCATGATAGAGAACTTCCGACGAAGTTGAGAGCGGCAAGGGCGAGGGCGAAGCCTTGAAGTGCCATAAAGGAAGAAAAAGGAATGAGTAAAAGAACGACCAGCACCTGGGGAGCGGTATCTGGGACAAGTGAATATATATATATCCCGAACCACAAGTTACTAGCCGTAGACCACTTGGCGAAGAGAGGCTTCTTCCTTCTTCTGGGGATATTTATGAAGATCGTCATCCATAGAAGTGTACCTGGCGATAGGGCAGCCAACGAATCAGCAGCTGATACCAACAGATACCAACCTGCAGCTGGTCCAAAATCAGGCGTCTAAAGGAAGCTCAAAAACCAGTCACAAATGTAGATATCAGAAGCCGTGAATCAGATAGGCTCGCATGTACACCCAACGGTGGTATTGAAGTATGTCTTGCTTCGCAAGCGTGTTTGGACTTGGAGAGTAGTAGAGATCCGAGTTCAAATGCCTCCTTGGTGACGGACGACCCGGGGTTTCAAGATCACGGTTAGCTGGTTCGGTTGTGGATCAATACAGTGAGGCTGAACAACGACGATCGACCACTTTCAAGGTGCAATTTACAATCAATTTGAATGTATCGATGATCAACTTGTAATCAGCATTCGGAATTTCCTGGACGAAAAATAAGCGGAACGGAAGGTGGCTTGGAATTTCTGTGCGCTAGCCAGCATTGTCAATGGCAACGATGCAAACAAAGAGCATTGCACCCATATCTGAAGCTGAAGATCTGAATACTTAATTGGTCCTATCCTATGTCAAGTGACAGAAAGAAGTTTGGCAAGGAGCGTTCCCTAATAAGAACAGTCAACTTGGCCTGCGGTATGCGGAAGCTGGCCTCCAGTGAGTGATAAAATACTGATGGTTCTGCAATGGACTAGTGTGTTGCAAGGGAATGATTTAAATACAGATATGCGTCGAGAAAGTAAACTAAAGTATAGGTAACTGGAATTTGTGATTTGGAAAATGTACCTAATACCCTAGGGCACATTCATAGTACTATGAGACTGCACCTGTGAGCTGATGTTGACCCAATTGACAGATAGCTCCTTCTCTCCGGCCTGATATCCGGGCCCTGAGGGTAGGAAGGTCCCGCCGAAGGTCAATTCGGGCATTCTTGCCCCAATGTCGAAGGACCCATTTGCGGATGTAAACCCCGATCTATTCAGCACAGGCCGTTAGAGTTCGTTCTTTCATCACAAGAGAACCTTGTTAGCCCCACCTTCAGCTTGTTTTTGGCTGCGTATTTCTTGTGCACAGCTGTGAGTGTTGTGCTTTGTGCTAAGGAGTTAACCATGCAGTTTGCTACGTCTAGAAGTTCGTCCTCCTTGTATGAAGTGTAGCGCTCCATAGTCTCGCACTTGTATCATATATTAGACAAAGCCGCGATTGAAATTCAAGTCACGCACCCACTGCTCCTTGTCGCGCGTTAGTCGCGCAAGCCAGAGCGCCGCCGCCGCTATCTTGGAGGGTGGCAATGCCATCAATCTCCAGTCCATGTAGGCAATTTCGATGAGATATTTTGCCCCTGTGCGGCATTCGGTGTCATATCCATCTGCTCTACTCCCTCTCCTGAGCCATGTCATTGGGCCTGGATGGCTCAAGTCGTAGTTGATGACGCCCAGTACATATCTCTCGGCCTTGCAAAGCTCCTCCATTCTGTAGCCATCGCCAGCGAATTCGAGAAATTCGGAGACGGAAGGAGAAAGGCTCTCTTCGAATTTGGATGCAATGAGGAATGAAGCCATCCCAACCAGCTGAAGCTTATTAATGCTGACATTACGATTCTTGGTTAAGAAGCGATCCACGATGTTTATACAGAGAAAGAGTGTCTCGTCTTGAAACTGATAGCGAGAATGTATCTCCACAAGCCAATTGATGAGAATTTCGCGATGACTCCAAGTGAGCTCGATATGATCTGTAATGTAGTCCGGGTCGGGGAGGGTTTTCAGCTACCCGCAGGTTCGTCAGCAAGAATCAGAGAATAACATGGTCCATAACGCACCTCAGATTCCTTTAAGTATGCCAGGATCTCCTCGACATATTCACAAACCATTGACGGGTCATCGAAATCATCGTATCCCAGGTCATCTCCCTTCGTGCCCTTCCGGTCGAGATCCTCTTCACTCACAAGTTGAGCTGCAACATTCTCCTCCTCCTCTTGATTTGTATCAGGAACGGCCTCAACTTGATCAACTTTGGTGACCCCCTCCGACTTTCGGTTGTCAGGTCTAACCTCCGGGAATGGCACTTCATCCCCTGGGGGAGGAATAAATATGAAAGCAGGAACCACTAGCTCTTCCCCGTCTGGTATAACAGGCAGGGGGCAAGCAGATGACGATTGAACATCGTCGTCCTTGTGCACTTTCATGACGGATGTGTTTCGGACGTGTTTCGGTTTTGGGACCACTACAGTCCCCAGAGGTTGTCTTTGCTTGGGGGCAGACCTCTCTTGTAACGGAAGCACAAGTGGCCTCTCCTTCTCCTTTCCCTTGGAGACAGCGGATTTCTTATAAACCTTTTCCCTGTGAAGCTCTGTGACCTCTGCCAGAGCTTCCCGCTTTCTCTTCTTGTCGCTGATGTCGGAAGCCATCTTGGCTCTGGAAGACGCGGTCGTAGCCGTCAACCGACTGGCAACCTCGGTGGCATTGGTCGAATTAGATTTGTTGCGCGCATGTAGGTATCTCGAAGGTCTCGCAGTAGTGTTCTCGTTGTCATTCCTAGCGGTGGCCCTCGCTGGTCGCCGAACCTAGCAGCAGTAGAAGCGTTAGGGCTGTTTTCGTCAAGAATCTAACAGGGTGGACTTACTGGAATTTGTGAAGACATAGCTCGTTAGTTCATGAAATAGAGGAATGTGGTATACAAAGTGTGGTATATCGGTGATGACCAAAAAGAGCAACAGAGATAGAGAGAGGAAGATGGTGGAGGAGAAAGAGCCTAGCGGAAACTTAAAGCCGCAAAGAAACAATGCCAACGCGATTTGCACGTGATCGCGAGCTGACTTTACATAAGTCTGTCAAGTCATAATTGAATTCCATTGTCCAACATTGTCATACTTGAATTAATATTATTAGCTACTGGCAAGCCAGAACTCAAAACGCACATCCGTGTCATAGATCAGAAGAATCAACCAGAACCAGAGCATCGTATCTTTTTACAAACACCCAATTCGGTCACTCAGAGCACTTCTGAGAGATTGTATACTTAGTAACTTACTTCGCCGTATGATCAGATATCTCTCAAAATTGGTCCAAGGGAGGCGCACTATCTTCCAATCTTACACATAATGAGAAAAACCAATGTTCTGAAATTTCTGGCCTCCGAGTGCATGTATCCAAACCCACGCACCCATCACCCGGCTACAGCGTGTCCCAGATATGTGAATCAATGCAGTTTGAGCATTGCTTCGGTTTCTCAGACCCTTTCTTAACTAGTCTGGATTTCTTCCTCTGCTTCTGTACTGAGCTCCAGACCTCGTTGACACTTTCTGGGATCCCTGGACTGCTGGCGACATGTATCATTCATTGGTCTTCGATTTTAGCAGGCAGCGATCGTTTGTCACTACTCTGTATAGGGGTACTAATATCAATCCTACTGTTAAAGTCAAACGTTGGCAAACTTCTGGTTTCTTCTACCCTCCATAACCCCNATAAACTGCCCTCTTGTCTCTGTAGAGATGGTATCTTACTACATCATAGACGATCAAGACCCTTCGATAGAGTATCTCTGCTTTGTGGAGAGGAACACGATATTGACAGAGGATAGTCTGTTCTATAAAAGCACCTGGACGTCAAGCGCGAATTGTTCCAGTGGGGATGATTGGTTCAAGTACACTTTCAACGGTTAGCCTCTCTAGCTGCCCAAGAATATAGCTCGTGCAAACCAGACCGTTATACATAGGTACCGGAATAGCGTTTGACACCGAATCGAAGACCTACAGTGTCTCAATCGATGATTCCCCATATAAATCATATATCACTCCAAGGTTCGAGCTGTCCGGTCTCGAAGACAGTGAGCATACTGTGCTGTGTTCGGTTGGAGATAGCGCGGACAAGCCAAAACTTGACTATCTGACTGTTCAAGCTGGAAAGTCTACGTCTCTTCTGGGAAAAGACGTCATTGTCCCAGGAAAATATAACGGAAACTGGCTTTCACGCGTACCTGGAAACTATGGAGTCGAAAAAGGGCCATTGGACTATGGTAAATGGAGCAATACTGCAGGTAGCATGGTCGGAGTTGATTTCATTGGTACGATGTTCGGTGTACCCCCATATTATTCAAGAGGCGAAAATAACATTATGGCTTCCAGGGGATGAAATCTCTGTCTATGGGACGTTGTTACCAAATACATCTAGCTCTAGAGACAGTATAATCACAACGTACACCATAGATGGTATACGCCCCATCCCTCTCGCTCTTCCTGCATCGCAAAGCTCAGAGAGTCTCACCCCCATGGCTAGACTCTTCCACACAAGCGCCCTTGATGCTGGAGAACACCGATTGCTCATGAATCTTACGCATGTCTCGACCGAAGACGATTACCTCGGAGTGGACTTTATCGTCTATAAATCCTCTGCCGATTCAACAGCAGCAGATACCTTGGAGAGGGATAACAAGAAAACGGCCATTGTGGTGACAGGTATCATTATGGCGGTGGCATTCTTCGCGATCTTGGTTATCGGCTGGCATATAGTGAGGACGAGGAGGCTTGCCAACGCGAAAGTGAAGGCGGAGATGGACTTTGTGAAGATCGAAAGGCTAGGAGCTGGTCACGATGATGTGGATGGTAAGTTTTTTTGAATTTCATCTTGGGAAATGTCGCTAACCCATTGAGGCTCAGACACCAAAACACTAGATACGTTTCGGAGTAGCTTTAGTGCATATAGACCACCGATATTGGTCAAATAGAGAATGGAACGCTTACTGTGGTGCATCTTACTACTCAGGAATTAGGTTGTTATCGGTGGTCTCATGTTATTATTTACCGTGTATAAATCAGCTCAAAGCTTCAGATTATGTACAACTTTGGGTTGAAAGTATACGCTAATTCTTGTTTGAAGCACCAATATAGGACTTGGTTAGTGTCAGACTGCTCATTAGTCTGAGTCTGTTTCACTGACTCCGATGAGGCGCGTTGAGGAACGTCCACGTGATGGGAACGCATTTGGTTGGAAGGATGAGTGTACAGCCACCGGGTTGTTCCTTCTGCTCTCCTTCCATCGCCAGCGACCTGGGGCATCCTCAAGAACTCTTCAAGAACCGCGTCTTTTTTTCTGAGCGAGCGTTTTCTACCTAATAATTACCAGCAATCATGAATACTGTACCCGTGACGCCGCAGCAGCCATCGACCAAAAGGCATTCGTACGCGCACTCAATTTCCCATTTCCGTTCGCCAGCATCTCCAGCATCGCCCTATACGCCCCTCAGCTTGCGCTCATTCTCCTCAAATTCGACTTCTTCCACTGTAAATACCCCAGCAAGCGCGAGGGCGGCTCCGCTCAAGCGCCTGTCTTTTTCTTCGCCCCAGATCGTCAAAAACTCTCCTCTCGCCAGCAGGGACAAGAGTCTCGCTGATATCGCTCCCAGTTGGAGATCTCGCGCAACCGAGCACGGCATCAAGGTCTCATCCCAGGATGACCTTTCTTTTGATGAGGATGGTACGTATTCATGCCAACGACATATCTTTTTTCCGCATCCGATCCACACTTATTCATGCGCATATAGTCAGCTTTTCCGATGCCAACAACTCTTCTTTTATGACTGCTGACGAGGGTATGTCTTTTAATCCCAGGCGATATGAGGCCTTTCATCTGACAAAGCGCCGGCCCGCAGCCCTTCTTCCCCCGCCGTTTCTGTCCACGCATCGCCGTCGCGCCCTTTCCCAGTCCCAGGCTCCAGCTTTTCAGCATCAGCAGGTGCCAGCTCCTAGAACTCCTCTTCGTCAGCAACATCCAGTTTCGCCACTCGCACGCCGTACCTTGAATTCCCTTGACAACAACACTATCGCTGCTACGCCGCCCCGGGACCGCAACTTGGCCAAACATCTTAAATTAAAGGGCAGTCTCACTGACCCTGCGCATACCCGAAGGCGGGAGGCATTTGGAGTCGTGAGCTCTTCCGTACAGAGTTACGTCTCGCAAACTAAATCAGTCAACCAGGTTCCTCAGCATTCTCAGAATATCCCCACTTTGATTGGGCATCGCAGCCACCACCATGACCTTTCCCTCGATCTGTTTGACATCGACGAGAACGACTTCGAGTATGAATACGAGGAAGAGGAATCACAGGATTACAACGATTATTCGTCCTTCCAACACCACCAACATGTCCCCTCTGCCCACCATCACCCATACCCTATTTTGAACAGCAATCTGCCGCTGACGCCAGTTATGCCTATTTACGGACAGCCAACCTTTGCTGATCCCTTCAACCCTGGAAGCACCATCGGATGCGGCTTGAATAGCTCAATAGTTGACAGCGTTGACCAGCATTTCCACCAGATGTATCACCCTGGACCTCCTCCAACCTATGGTGGGATTGTCTCCAAAAGTTCCACGCCCAAGATACCTGCTCTCGAGACCCCAACTGCGTGCTCAGTCTGTTCTAGAGCGAAGCCTGCTCGGCTCGCGATATTGGAACCATGTCAACATCCCCTATGCTCGGCTTGCTTGACTAGTGCCCTGAATATCGTTGGCGAGAAGGACATGGAATGTGCCGTTTGCAAAAGAGGGGTAGAGGACTTCAAGTTGATTGCCGCTGACTCTGCGGCTTCTCCAGCCTTCTCTAATTTTGAGAAGGAGATGAAGGCTGACAACAAGGAGAGAAACAAGTCCTTGCTTGACCCCTTGTTTTCTTCCGGAAACATCGGCATGAGCGCAGGCGGGCTAGAGAGCGCATTCGAATTCTTCGATGGGATGGAGATGAGGGCCAGTACTCCTCCACCTCCTGGTTTGCGTAAGAAGGTACCTGGCTTGAAAGATAATGTGGTCTTGCGTATTGATAATGTCCCCTGGGTACGATTTCCTTATTTTATTCGAATCTTTGTATTGACCACCCTCATACAGGACATCACCCCTCCTACCATCACAGCCTGGTTGCAACAGCCTATAGAGTATGCTCATGTTTTGCTGGATAGAAAGGGAAAGACCCAGAGTCACGCGTTCGTAGAGGTCAGGACCGAAAATATTGCCGGTGCTATATTACGGGGCGAAGTTCAAGGGGACCAAACTGGAGCTCGCAAGGGAATGAGGGGTGCCGTTTTGGGAAGAGGGAGGAGGGCCAGAGGTGTCACCATCACAAGGAGTAGTCAAGAGGAGCTCATGAATGCTGTGAGTTCATTACACCTCTCAACTCGATTATGGGTCCTAATTGTCTGCTTCACAGTTATTCCCATCCTGGAGAGGCTCCTTCGATGGATCTAGACCCTCTCTAGCTGGCCTTGGGAACGATAGGGTGATTGACACACTCGAAGGTGGTTTGATGACGGATTCAGAGACGGCCTCTTTGCTATACCTGATTCGCTCCCCAGACGTAAGTGTCATCTACGTCTCGTCCTCAACCGGCTAACCGTCGTTGAAGGCCCACTTCCTCAAAGTGCCTTGTTTGCCCTTTTACTCGCTCATGAGCATACTGAGCAAATTCCCGGCGGATGCAGATAGCAGGGTCTTTTGGTCCAGTGGTTTCCGGGATAGCTTATATGGTATGTGTACAACTTTTCGAATAGAGCCTTTCGCTGATGAGAGGAATAGATATCACATACGCTGCGGTACAGGTCTTGTTCAATCACATCGAGAAAAACGAGAAACCGGAGGAATTCACCATGGACTTAGTGGAAGACTTGGTTAGGGTCGCTCTTGGATGTCAAGGTAAGGAAATCAATCGTCTCCGTCAGTGTCTACACCATTGGCCTAACTCACTGATCACAGCGTTTACATCCCCACAATCAACGAAACTCTCCCAGTTACTCTCTGAGCACAGCAACCCCGCCTCCACGCCGTCTTCATCGGACGCAGAAAACGATGCAGACATTGAGGATGAAGAGGAAGAAGGAGCAGGAGATGAGACTGCGAGCGACATCACTGCAGCCTCCTTGACTGCAGATGACGAGGAGAACTCCATGAGTGAACTCGCGAGGGAATTTGGTGTTGATGCCCATCTCGTACAGGCTCTAGTCCAGAGGCTTGCTGAATCCAGGATGCGTTGAGTATTATGAAATTTCCCCCCTCTTTTCATTCATGTTTAAACCTCACTTTGCATTGTACACGAACGAGTCACGATTCTCCCCGCCCGTTTTATGGAACTGGTCATTTTTTGTCGTTTTTCTACTGTTATTCCAGGGTTTGTCAGTCTAATTCCCGCTGGGTGCTGAATGGACTTTACCTCTATATGTCTTTCTTTTGGTTCTCCCTGCAAGCCAGGCGGTGTTACTAGACTTATGATTGTTCCGTTTTTTTTGTTACTTTCTTTAATATGCCAGGTCTGTTTGCATCCAGTTTATGTTCGTAGCTATGTTTTTTCCAAAGCTCTGTCATCGCATTTCACCTTGCTTTCAATACGTTTTACTTCCCCCGAACTTGCAAAGTGTATACCAGCAGTATAATATTACTTGAAATTCCCGTTATATAGCTAGGCCCTCAGTTGCGACGAAAATATCCATTAAATTGCAAAACCAAAGATGGTATATCGCTACCCTATCCACTGCGCGGCCGATTTTTCACGCCTGGGTTCAAAGCCGATTCTAACTGCGTTGTCGGTGCAGTACTTATGCGATTTATGGGAGAGCTGAAAGAGTAGTATATTAGTGATGCTATGCTAAAGTCTGTCAATTCAGCCGAAGGTGTCAGTGTAGTGAACTATGATAGATGACGCGTGAGATCAACTCACGCTAATCTAGTCCTCGCTTCTGGCGTGTTTGTCCCCCTCCTCACGAGTTCGCCGTTCTCACCACCGGCCTTTTCACAAGCAATCCTTGCATCACTGTGGAAGTTTTTTGGGAGCCCTGCCTCACCTTTACCGGCAATGATTTGAGGCATAATACGAGTGTGAAAGAAGCGGTGGGCTATAGTTGCACCCTAAAGAAGATGAAGATGAGAGAGAAGGAACAAAACGGAGTGAAATGAGACGCACAAATTGAATGAAGATTCCTCCCAGGACAGCAGCAACAGCGTCTCCTTGAACCTTGTACAGGCCTGCACTCCGCAAAACATTGGCATGATCTAGAGGATTTTCCCCCTTCAGCTTTTCAGGCTTACAGAAGGTGTCCATCGCATCACACGACCAAGACCCCACTGTGAGCCAAGATGCTCTCCTAGAGCGTACGTATTCAGTGTCCTTGTACATATGGACTCAAGGTCGTCCCCAGGTTGAAGGTTCTTGCTAGTGGAAAGCATGAGTAGGAGGTAAGAGTCCAGTACACGACGTCCTTGAGGGCAACAAATCAACTCAAACCATCCCTCATAGAAATAGAATCGTTACCAATGAAGCTCAAGCCAGCGTTATGACCATGTACGGCAGCAGGATGACTGCCATGGGTAAGAATCCGTCTCGCTAGCTCTGGAGGGAAATCAAGGCCGGGAAATAGACCCGACAAATGGTCCGCAAACACAGGGCTGGCTTTAGCTCCCGAGACTTCAAACTCTGGTTGTTCACGGTTCTGTCGAGAGAGTTTACCGCGGGGAAGATATTGGGGAGGATATGGGTTTGCTCGACGCGTCTGTGAATCTGTCTCGGGTTCGGGGTCGTCAAGGAATATTCCGCGAGAACGGGGAGGGGGCGGTTGGTACGACTGCTCTGACGGAGTTGACTTCAACGCAGCTTGGACATAGTACCTACAGCCTAGAGAGCATATCATCAGTATGGTGATGCGAAGACTTGAAGACGGAAGCTCATATACTTGTCCGTGAACATCCTGGCAAAGACGGGGAAGAAAAGAGACGAGAAGCAGAATGTATACGGCGGAAAGAGCAAGACATTTAAGTATGAAGCCCTGTCGTGTTTTCCTGATCCCTTCTAACCCTTGTCTGCCCGCGAAAGTGTAAAGTCAGAACTGCCGGAACAGAGAAAAATGCCCGCCACGTGATGGGGCTATTAATCCGGGTCTGTTCAGTGCTGTACTATACACACAGGGTCAAACACCCACCTCGTTCCATCAATCTGTACATTGTAGTGTACATGTCGCTTGGTCTCCGGCGTTGGTCTTGCGACGTACCAGGACTAGTTTTCTCGTTGACCATGCTCATAGGTAAAGGTGTTATCCACAAGAGTCAAACAGGATCTCAAGAGTGAGTAAATCACTCCTGAGAGCTACCCGTGAAATAATCATCCCGCCACAGAGACTACTATATCCCTTCTTGTGATGGACCTCAGAATAAATCTTGGATTCTATGTACTTTGCATGACAAGAATTTCAAAATAAGTGACCACCTGCATGTATAATCAGCCGGGACCATGAATGAATTGACACGATGACCCGGTATCGCCAGGCCAGGAATCAGGATAATAACTTACTTAGATCTTCGTCTTCAGATTTGGCCACAGATATCCAGTTTTGTGTTCCCTAATTGCCGTCAAGTAGCACTTATCCTTACCTAATCCAAGGTCACTTAAATACTTGCCTCAGCCTGCAACCGCCTTGTTCATATCCGAGGAACAATCTATTCGACAGGTTCTGGCACTGGCTATCTCGCCATTGTCCCGTTCAAAAGATCTCCCGCATGCGCACAGAAACGTTTTTCCTGCGGTGATAATGAATGTTCATCACAAAGTGGGCACCACACCCGTGAACATTTCTTGGCCTATATGTCCGGACGATCTTCTGCTGCGAGTGAGTACCTTTATGAGATAGCAACCTCATGCCTCCGCTGTTCTTTTCTCTCCGCCGATTCAACGCTCTATCTAAACCACCCACAAATACAAACGAAGAAAAACATCATCATGCTCGCGGGCTTGGGGTTGATTTACCCCCAATTTGCGAATAAGTATTCATTCACATTTGTTAAATCTCTCTCGCTTGTGACTCCAGTCTCCGACTGCTTGCAGCGACATATTCACTAGCTCTCTAAGCAAACTTGACCCTGCTCCTGAAAGGTTAAAGAAGAAATTGTTGCATCTATTCCATAATTGACCCCGAACTGTAATCCATCTTCCCATTAACCGGCCTTCTGCAAGTGGGTCTTCTCTGGCCGTAATCATTACGCACTGGTGTCTACTGTCCATATATAATGGTACAACTGTCGTAACAGACGTTCTCCCTTCTCACGCCCCCTCTTTAACAGCTCTCATTCCTCCCCCGCTGTACACTAGAAATGAGTGTTAACTCATCCCCCGTGCTGAATCTGAGCCCTACCCCTGACAGCTTTCCATTCGTTGAAAAATCTATTCCGGTCACCTTAAATAACGTCGTCCTTGGATCCGAGGTTGTAGAATCTTCAGCAGGGCAAATGTCTAGGACGGCTGCCCCTGCAAATGGTTGGTTTCCGCCAAAAGCGTCAAAATCTGGTCCCATAACACCACTCACATTGAGCGCGACCCATGCTCATGTCTGGCAAGATTGTGGACGGGTTTGTGGTCATTGTTCTCATGGCTGTCTGGCCGACTGACCGGCAGCGTCTATCAGGTGTTCATCGCGGATTTGGAGTCACCGTTTGGAACATACGTGAACGGAGTGAGAATTGGCAAGACCGGCGTGCTTCTGAAAAATGGGGATACTGTTGTGGGTGTTCTTTACTACCCTTGATTACTGGAGATTAATGCACTCCCACAATTCTCTTTCTCTCACAGAGCCTAGGCAGTGCGATACCCAGAAACCCAAACACTCCTGCCTATATCACGGACGACCAACTAAAAGCCATCATTGCGAAAGTCACACTGGCCGGGAATCCGACCTAAACCAGCGGGTATGTACCCCNAACGGGAGTTTATGTTATCAACACACTCTTAATCATTGTGATATTTTAGGTGTTATACTCATATATTTCTGCATATGCAGACACCCTTTGCATGTATAGTCGTGTTGAATGTTTTTTCTAGAATTTCTCCTTGTCTGTCTCCATTTTGTACTCGAGCTACCCATGCACCTGCTCCAATGCATTTTACATCAACCCCTGTACGCATACCGTGATCTAAACATGTTCCCGATGACTCACCAACTGTTCTGAGCTGAGCCTCGATCCTTTTGAACCAAGTATTGTTTTTTTCTGAACAATATCGGTGACCACAAGGTGAACCCGCTATAAAGAGAGCGCACGCTGCTCCCGATTCTCTACTCCCGCGTCACAGACATATCGGCGCACTTTTCAACTGGGGAATCGATTCACCAGTGAGTGGTCGAGTGACTGTAGATTAGGGTGAAGGTGTACGGTTTAATCAAGTCCCGACGGTATCCCTCGTTGGTTCTTCTTCCTAGACAGGTCAAAAACCCGGTCGTTTACCAATCGAATAGATGCAGATACATACGTAGGGCTTGATGTAGCTGCGGTGTTTGCAAGCAGGTCAGAGCCGGGGTTTCAAGAGGACCGACCTTTCTGACCGCCTTCATCACCGCCGTGACCTAGACTCACACAATCAATGCCGTCTGAGAATTTATTTTGCTTCTTCTCCCATTCGTATAGAAAAAGCATGCGTGTCGATAGTTTTATTGCTCCCATTGTTATAGCAGAGGATGCGATGCGATGTTAACCTTCGCTCCTCCCCGAAATAGAGTTCCGTTTCCCCCCGCCACCCTAGCATGCCTTGTTGCGTGGAAGCCCTTCCGAACGCAGAAGAAATGTGGAATAGTAGTCACTGATGTGCTACCGTAGGCATCAGTCTGTTTTTGTTGTGTGCTCGAAGGAAGGGCGAAGTACGTTAGTCCTTACGGAGATGAAAGGACAAAAATGTCCCTTGACTTCGGAATTTTGAATGCTTGAAGCGCTACCGATGGAACCACAGAGACCTGTCAGAATATGTGGCTAGTGAGCCCAAGGCATAGTGGCGTGAATTTCCTGTAGGAGGATGTAAAGACATCGTGACAAAGACATGGAGTGGATGTATGGTTTATTGACACACATATGGAGATCATAGTAAGCCACACGGAGGAAGGATGCATACCTAATAGCTACGACTGACGAATATATTACTGGGCGGAAACTGGCACTGGCAGAAATTAGATTTTGACGTCGTCTGTAAAAGGTATCCATGTTTGGCTCTTATACGGAATGGGGACCTCTAGAAACCATCCTCTTACAAAGAGGAATAAAGCATAATGCAATGCCTATATTATTTGATGAGACCAGGATGAGACGAACAAGACATATGCTGGATCTCAGTATAATGGGTCGGCCACAGCAAAGAACGTTTCGCATACAAGCCAAAGCCAAAGTATCAAATTGAGACTGGACATGAATCACGATCAGGTGAGTTGAAGAACCTCGTGACCATATCATGAGCCAGTGAACTCAGACTGAGAGAGATCATTGCTGATCAGTGCTATCACCACTACCATGTGTGTAACTTGTCCAAAGGAAGATCAGAACAGTATACCAAACGAAGAGCGGCGTAGAAAGGGATGATAAGACATCTTGGTATCTTCTGTAATCTTCTTGGATGAGCTGCTCATCTGTATTGCTCAGACATCTTGAGCTTGTCTCTTTACGCCTTGCTCAAGACCGACTCGGAGATACACGACAACGTATGACTGCATCCTAATACTAATAGAAGTCCTTCCTCAAATTCTACGGAATTGTTCGATGGTGATACGACGTGCCTATCCCTACCTATCCGTCCGAAAATCTTGCCATATCTGGCACTTCGTAACGGACTCCACCTTCCATGTCGACTGTCGAGCCATATGTCAAAGCATACCTCACGTCTATACCTGAACAGAATCAGGAAAAAGCAGAAGATCCTTGGGCAGATTCTCTCTGGAAATTGCTCGGGAGGATATATCTTACACTCGTTAAGCATCGAATAATTATAATCAGGCCTTCAGGGCCCCAAGACAGTGGAATTGTGGTACTTAATCGTATCAATGACTCGTCATGCGCCTAACCCCAGGCTTGTGATATTCCAGGGTTGTTGTGATCCATACTGTTGAGAAATCGGAATCTGTATCCTTCACTTCAATGACAGGATCTGAGTAAATCTTTACACTTATAAGAGCCAATGCCGTGGTAGCCCTGTCCTTTCCCCAAGGTGCTTCCTGGGTGCTTCTCCTCCCGAGTCCTCACTGGTCCTCATCGACNACTTAGTGTGTCTGTGCCCTCTTGCTCGGTAGCGGTTCTTCTCTTCGCACCAGCCAATACCATTCCTTTGTTCCTCTCTCACACTTGAACTCAGACTTCCATTCACTTTACCGACTCTCAGAGTACAATGGCACATCTCAATCGCATATTCGCGACACTACTTGTGTTTGTGTTGACTCTCCAGACTGATGCGTTCACACTTCGTGCGTGTAATAATAATCCGTACTCTATTCCTCATTTTCTGATCATTTTATCGTTGAAGGCACTTGGGATGAAGCCTACACTCTCGCAAACGACGCAACAAGTAAGCTTACTACATCGCAGAAGCTAGGAATTGTCTCTGGTGTGGGTCAGTTTGGTGGGCGTTGTGTCGGCGAAACACACCCGGTGACGGACAACACCCAAATTAGTATCCCACCTTTGTGCTTCCAGGACGGGCCTGCCGGTTTACGGTTCGTTTTCGATGCTTAGTCCATGAAGAAGTGCGAACACGCGACTCACGGGGGCTACTCAGACTTGTGAAGAATGTCACTGGTTTCCCATCTGGCATTAATACTGCCAGTACATTCAGCAGGAGACTCATGAGAGCGCGTGGTGCTGCAATGGCAGAAGAGGCAAGAGCCAAGGGTGTCCAGTACGTTTTGTTCGAGTCAGTTCTTTCAACAGAATCTCACTCTAAGTACTCCCAGAGTATTTCTCGGGCCTGCTATAGACATTGTTAGTTTTTCTGTCTCATATCAATAGCGACTTGGGCTCATTCTTACATTAGTCGCGCAATCCCAAAGGCGGAAGAAACTGGGAAAGGTGTGTATATGTTTGATTGGTACCTTATGATTACAAGTGACCTCCGCACTCAGTTTTGGTCCCGATCCATATCTTGCTGGAGAAGGTGCCTTTGAGNACAGTCACTGGCGTCCAAAGCACAGGTGTCCAAGCTTGTGCAAAGCATTTGAACTTAAACAACCAAGAGCATTGGAGGTCGGAAATTTCTGTCAATATCATCGTGCATTCTGTCTAATATACATCATCAGGTATGGTTTGACTGCCAATATAGATGACAGGACTATGCATGAACTCTACTTCTACCCGTATGTCCGCGCTATCGAGGCGGATGTGTCCTCAGTCATGTAGGGCTCTTCTTGTTTTACTATTGTGGCTGATGCACTGATTGTATACGATTAGGTGTGCATATAATCGTGTGAACGGTACATCCTCATGCCACAACGCAAACATGATTGGACCCGACGGAATCTTGCGGAAAGCTGGATTCAAAGGTATTTATTCTGGCTGTCATCCACATCCCGCACAAGCTGACAACATTGTTAGGNTATGTGGTTTCTGACTGGGGTGCCACACATGATTCTGCCACGGACAACGCCAATGCAGGCTTGGACATAGAAATGCCAGGAGATTGGATCTTGATTGGTAAAGCGACCTAGTTCTTTTTATATGTTCACGAGTTGAGCATTTGCAGGCGGTGCCGTCTATAGTGCCGGGCTTCAAAATGCCCTCAATGATGGCAGTGTCAAAGCATCTGTGAGTATTCCCTGTGTGTATATGCAGCTTGCTGTTAATGATTTCCATCCAGCGTCTTGACGAGATGATCACCCGCATTTTGGCTCCGTGGTACAAACTTGGACAGGACACCGTAACTCTACCGTATCTCTTGCTCTTCCCCTTTTCCTGAGATGTTTCATAGGGTTTCCCAGATATCAACTTCGATGCGCAAAAGCCCGATGGCTCTGGCAGTTTGAATTTGAACGTTAATGTCCGCTCTGCTGCTCATACTGCCCTTGTCCGCGAGATAGGAGCAGCTTCTGCTGTTCTCTTGAAGAACAACAGGGTGACCAATGCTGCCGGAAAGACAATCCGCGGTCTTCCCCTCGCCCAGGACGTGATAACCAAGATTGCTATTGTCGGCCAAGATGCTAAGATGCCCAAATTGGATTGTTCAGGTGGTATGAACACTTGTAACGAAGGGACAGTTAGCATAGGGTGGGGGTCCGGCTCAAACTCTCTCGATTTCACAGTCCCTCCTATTGACGCCATCAAGAGCTATGTTGGAACCAAGGCCACAATCGAGGAATCCCTGTCTAACGACTTGACTGCGGGACCAAAGGCTGCTGCTGGCAAGGATCTGGCACTCGTTTTTGTCAACGCGTAAGCCTCACCTCATACTTCGGGATCGTTGTCGCTGATAATAGAGAATGACAGTATGAGTGGCGAGCTGGGATTCTACACTACCGTCGAAGGCAATCAAGGTGATCGAAATGACTTGGACCTCTGGTGGAAGGGCGGAAGTCTGGTGTGCTCTACTACCCTCATTCTAAAAACTGTTGTTTAAAGGGAATTTGTCAGGTTGAGCGCGTTGCTGCAGTCTGCAATAATACGGTCGTAATTGTACATTCTGTTGGGCCAGTCGCCCTTGGGTGGACAAGCNATCCCAACATTACCGCCGTAATCTATGCTGGTGCGCCAGGAGAGCAGACAGGACCTAGTCTTGTTGATGTCCTTTCTGGTGCCGTTAACCCCAGTGGACGGTTACCTTTCACTATCGACGAAGTCCGATAATAATCTCCATACTCCAAGTGTTTTGTGCTTACGGATCTTTACAGGATGAGGACAATTACGGGAACGAGATCGTCTACAACAGCCTTGGATTCCCTTCTGTTAGCGAATTCCCTGATTTTTGTCTGTATTGCGCCTAAACAATTGCAGATTGACTACACGGAGAAACTACTCATCGACTATCGCTACATGGATGCCAATAACATCACCCCTCATTTCGAATTTGGTTATGGTCTTTCTTATACCAACTTCACCTATACTGCTCTGAGTGTGTCGCCTTCGTCTATTTCGTTCACTATCAAGAACACCGGTGGCTTTGACGGGACGGAGATCCCTCAGCTTTATCTCGGCTATCCTACTAACGCAGGTGAACCTCCCATGGTACTCAGAGGGTTCGATGACATCTTCTTGAAAGTGGGTGAGAGCAAGACGGTGACGATGTCTTTGATCCCGCGGGACTACAGGTAAGAAAAAATAATTACGCTTAGTGCCAGGGATCGAGTGATATTGACCTCTCGATTTCAGCATCTGGGATACACCTAAACAGGCATATACTGTGGCACCTGGGACATTCCAAGTCTACGTTGGAGCATCTATCAAGGATATCAGACTCAAGGGACAATTCACTGTATAAATAATCATCATGCTCGTGTATATCTTGGGTCATCAAACTCTGATTATTATTTTTTCACACCCTTGATAATAATCCCATATCTTTGGTCGGAGAGGACTATAGCTAGTAGTGATAGGATCCTGGAGACGTCAAGACAAAATAAGGAGTCGTGTTATGAACAAATTATCACACAAGTAAAAACAATACATTGGGGCGAATTCTGTCTATGTATCAACCGAAAATTTTCCCTACTATACCCTTGACAAAACTCTCGATTTTCTGGGGGAATGTCTCCTCGTCCTCATAGAGCAGAATGACACTTCCTGCCCTAGTTTCAATGTAGATTTCATCGAAATCCTCATTTTCAGTCTCGGCAGCAGCGGAAAGATCCCCAATAAATCCTCGTTGAGTAGAGATAGAGGTAACATATCGCGGGAGTCGTTTCTGATGAAGACGACGTGAGGAGTGCTCTTGTCTGCGGCGCTGGCGAGAATCTGGTATATCAGCAGACCGCATTCCTGAAGACCCTTGCATGGGGCCGGGAAAGCGACCGAGGGATTCAAGTCCTCTACTGGTCTGGTGTCCTTGAGATGATGGTTCACTGCCTTGCTCATCGCTGAGCGTTCTCCAATTAGCGTTGATTGCATCCGTGCGCCTGACGATTCCACATGGAACGCTTGTAACAACTAGTCCTTCAAAGTTCCTTGGGATGTGAACTGTCACACTTCCTGCGCCGGAGACGGCAGTCAATTTCAAGCGGGGGCGTTTGTCTAGAGATTGTCGATGCTGTGAAGGTCTCTATCGTCAGTTCCCTATGATTCGGTCAAGGGGTCTGAAACTTACGACGTTTACACATACACTCCCAGAAGATATTGCTTTCACTTCTATGACTGCTGCCCGTTCACCGTTTCCAACTAATGTTACATCTGCCTCGACATGTCCTGCAGAAGTCTCAAGTAGCAGGTTTCTGCGGTCCGCCTCAACCATGCCGTCTGGGAGGGCAGGAAGCAGTGATGGTGGTATACGCAAAGTAGGATCCACAACAAACTTTTCGCTGAGGGAGCCCCATTGCCTGGATATGGATATGTAGTTCACGGTTTTCACGTTCGCCGGCGCTGGAATGAAAGGCCCCGCCACAACATGGATGAAGAATCCAGCGCTGTAGGGGTGTATGCAGGTGGGTGCTCATTCTGCAAAGACAGTGTAGGTTAGAAGAGCCAAGGAAACATGGAACAGATAAGGACGCGTACGGGTATACCCTCTGTATGATCATGCTGGACCGGAGAAAGATAAGTGGAATTAGATGTTTTGTCCCTCATAGACGAATCTAAGTCTAAGACAATCATAGCGGCAGGTAGTTCAGAGGCAGAGCTTAAAAGCACTTATGATAATGGAGAGAGCAGACTACTGCGGAACTAGGGAGAGCGCAGTCTTCATGAAACCCTGCAGTTTAGTAAGTTACTAGCACTTAATCATGATGCTTGTCAGGTTGAAACACTGCCTCAGACTGCCCCCCGTTCTGGCCAATGAGCTGGATCAGNCCTGAACAATGTCTTCATGGACCCTGTTCTTTCTTTCTCAACGTAAGTATATAATCTCGTCCTTGATGTCGACGTCGATGTCGGATGTGGAGGCTCTCGATAAAGGTAGGTAATTTGCAATCGCATTCGCGTTCGTCATTATAATTCATTAACGCATAGTTATATAATTACATAACCAGTATATCTGTGCTCCGACATCGATATCAAGCGCCCCTCCATAGCAAGAGATCTTCCACCGCATCGACATACTATATGTGACACAGGAAACTCAGATTTTTCTATCGTTGTGTATGCCTCACGTAGTGAATCGAGTAAGGTAGTGCTTCGAGCTTAGACCTAAACACTGCCATTCAACGCCTATCAAAGCATTTGGAGTACTCAATATTCAGCCGTTCCGCTTCTTTTCCTCCGAGTCGATTATGTATGGGGTAGGTTTTCTGCTCCTTTCTTTTTTCTTCAAGAGGAAAGAGAGATGCATTGCAGGGCACATTTNGGTTTTGCCTCGCTTTGTATCTTATTTTCTTCTCTTTCCTTAGCATCAGAGGTCGAACGGTCCGCCAAGCATGCTTTTTGGAACAGTCTGGTATGTAGCTACACGTTGAGGGACGGTATGCGCATTATGACCAACAGCCATTAGACTCTACAAACTGGTACTTTGAATTGGACGCAATGTGAAGGATATGATGAAAGATACTCGTGCGCGTTATTTGAGGTCCCTCTAGACTGGAGCACCCCCGACGCGGGCACTGGGCGACTTGGTGTCGTGAAGTTTTCGGCCTCAAGAGAAAGGATCGGGACTCTGTTCACCAACCCAGGTAATGCTATTTTCCCCTCCTTGTCAAGATCATCGGCCATTCGACTGCATTTTTTGTACAGGAGGTCCAGGAATTTCGGGATTGAACCATGTGTTCAACTCTGGTTCAGCGCTCAGCAAACTCACGGGAGGAGGCTACGACATTGTCAGTTGGGACCCACGCGGCGTGGGTCATGTCACAATGTAATCGTGCTCATCTACAGTTTGTCTATTCTAACGGTTCAGCAGTCCAGGTTCGATCATCTGTTTCAATAACAGCGCAGAATATGAAATCTATTGGAGTAACTCCGTCGCATTTCACCTTGATGTTCAGGGAAACTTCACGAACCAAAGCGATGTTGACCGCTTCTTTGCGAAGGCAGACGACTTCGCAGATCGCATCCGAGGTCTACATGAGCAATGCATGTCAACTCCATCTGGCCAATATCTGCCTTATGTTGGGACGGCAGCTGGAGTGAGAGACATGGTTGCTTTAGCCAACGCAATCGATGGCGATGACAACATTCCCATTAATTACTGGGGGTTTAGCTAGTAGGTGCTCGATTTACAACGTCGATTTCACGTTCTTTTATATATCTTGTATACAGTGGAACCACCATCGGGAGCTACTTCGTCAACAGTACGTTTGTCGCTGCCAATCATAATCCATTTACCTGACATATTTGCAGTGTTCCCAGACGTATGTTCAATGCATCTCCCTATGCTCTAATTTAACTATCGACCTTTAGAGAGTAGGTCTAGTGGCTCTCGACGGCGTTCAAAATCCGGATTACTATTCCGTAGTTCGACCAGACTTGGTATGGATCTACTTATCTACTTGCACTTTCTTTTCACATGCTGCATAGGATTACCAAACGACCGTTTCCTCGGCGGACGAGGCTTTTCGGGAGTTTGAAAAGGAGTGTCTTGCCGCAGGTCCCTCTGGTTGTGCGCTGGCTGACCCTAAAATGAACCCCGGAAATGATATCTCTTCCTGGGTGCGAAATCTCCTTGACGTGAGCAGTTTTGAGCTCCCATAAAAATAACAACAATCCCATCGTCATGTCATTCACTACAGTTAGCCTATGATCTCGTCCAACGTGGTATTCTTGACTCCGGCAGCACTGCGAGTATTCGTGCAGAAATTTACCATATGTTATACACACCTCGACATTGGGCTCGCTTTGCCAACGAAGATCTTCCTTGGCTTGCAGGCAACCTCACCGAAGCAGATCAGCAAAACATACCAAGGGGTGACCTCAGCAGGGTTATTCAACGGAAAATGCCTTCTGCCTCTATAACGGACAACACTATGGAGGCCATAATATGTGGTGATAGTATTGATCCACAAAGCACTACGACCAAGGATGTTTTCGAAGAGTTCGTCCGAGTCACAAGGGAGGTTTCAGGGATGTGTAAGTCCCCGCGAGAACAAATGAAACTATGTACTCACTATTTAATACCTTAGTTGGGCCCATGCCATTACAACCTTCACATAAATGCCATGCATGGTCCATTCGTGCGGCTGAGAGGTACTCGGGACCTTTCAACAATAGTCTTGCCAATCCGATACTTGTAATTGGAAACACAGTTGATCCCGCCACTCCGTTTGCAAACGCTCGACATGTCGCTGCCTCGCTTGGTAGCAGTGCCGTATTAGTCAGACAGGATGGCTTCGGGGTATGTTAAAAAGCCAGTATTTGGAAGCTCCATTTATTAACATAATCTACAGCATTCAAGTCTCGCTCAAAGATCTAACTGTATGACAAATCTCCTCTTAGGTTTTTGGGTAAATGGAACTGTATGTACTTCTGTTCCTGGGGTGGTTGTAGCACATGGTGACGTTTCCTAGTATCCAGACGGCAACACGATATGCCCTATTGATAAGAGTGAACAAATATTCCCTAAACTCCAGCCCCCGGTCCAAGCCTACACCGAAGACATCGCCTCTACCTCCTCGCTGGCTTTGCAGACATCGACCACCTCGGGCACTATCACTGCAGCCCCTGAATTCACATCATCCTCAGCCATTCCATCTCCTACACACAGTCTCAACACTGCCAACTCAACGTCAAGATTGCCCCAGTCCATTGCACCCTCTGAGCAGGGGAAAATCCGAGTCGCAACAACCCGGGAAGAATTGATAGAGAAACTCGAGCAGCTCCAAGGCGAAAGACAAGTATATTTCATCTCTACTGCGGTTCTCGCAAGTACCATTACTATCATGATTGTAGTACTGGCCATGCAATGCCGTCGGTCAGTACCAAGGAAACAATCCCAAGAGTACATCGTACTCTCAACCCAAACACCCTCTTCAGAACGTGAGGATCCGCTCTCTCATTGAGTCATTGAACAGGCTGGGCAATGAATCTCTTGCTACAGTCGTTACTATCCACCTACCACTATTTGTAGTTTTATATACATTGTCTACGTTAGAACTACGCAACGATGAAAATCAGTAATGACTACCGAGTTGCTAATCTTGTCATAGTTTAATACCCTTAGCGGCAATCTTGGCAAGATATATCTTCGTTTCAGCAAGCAAAACCAATCTACCATCACCCGCAAATGCCAAGTTGGCAGAGGTACTTCCTATGAAGAATTTCCCGAGCAGAGTGCCACTGGCATCCCAGACATGGACGCCATCTGCACACCCAGCGTAGATATTACCCTCGGAATCGAGTTGCATCCCATCCGGGACACCAGCGTCAATGTATGCAAATACACGACGGTTGATGAAAGCCTGCGTTATATCATCCACGTCGAAGGCATAACTATGGCACCTCTTCAATTTAAATTGCATACATATGTCTGTTTGGAAAACGTACATTGTCGCAGGCCTCGTTTGATCTCGACCAAGGACTCCTTGAGCAGTTCCCGTGTCGGCGCTGTGTATCCATAATTAGTACAGCTAAGAAAGCGTTGAAAGGAGACTTGCATATAAGCTGTTTTTCCATCTGCGCTGAAAGCAATCCCGTTGGGTTTGTCAATTCCATCTGCAACAACACGAACACTGCCAGTGTCTGGATCGAAGCGATACACTTGATTAGGGAGGGCAGGTTGTGGGCGGAAGTTCTGCAAGAAACCGTATCTATTGTGGTTCAGCTAATGGGAATACAAGAGCGTGAAGGCACCCTACGTAACATCGGTGAAGAATAGCTTCCTCGATATAGGATGTACTTTGACATCGTTCAACGAATTGAACTGTCGACCGAAAAAGTTGTCTAGGAGCACAGTGCTGTTGTATGGCTCAACAGGGTTAACTAGGACCATATTTGAAGGTCGTGCTCCTCTGCCTTCATTCATGAAGACAAGTGCGCCGTTATATGGACCAGTGCCACCATTTGTCATTTGAATAGTATCATCGAGTTCTAGCTGCAAAGAAGGATTAATTTTTGAGGATCTCAATTGGCATCGTCTGACAAACTTTGGTCATGTTCACATTCACAGTTGCGTTTGAACTTGCAGCTGCTGCAAGGGCGTCTTCGACCTCTTTCATGCTGATTTTCGCAATTTGATTGTTATTGTTAATATCACTGTTGCCTTGGGATCCTCCTGCATTGCTTGTGAAGAAGAGCTCATCGGTAGGCTCATAGTAGATAGGTGCCTCGTGAGCAAACGCAAAAGAGTCGTTGGAGATGATCTCTTGTATCGAGGGAGAGTCACCAAGAATGGTCAGGAATGAATCACCNAAAACCTGGAAGAATGGGGGTGATGCGTTCGTAGGATTGAAAGTCGTCGTGAAGGAGTCGTTACGAAAGGACCCATCTGTCCCGAGAACGGCAAATTCTTTCTGGTCGATCCGCTGAGACGGTGGTTCATACAGAACTCAACGGCGCGATAAAAAAGTTTACATACAACAATTTGAGAAGAACGTGCGCCAGATGCAAAAGATGAGCTGATGAGTAGCACAAAGACGAGCATTTTGTATGGAAAACGAGGGGGAGAGCATCTGAGAGAATTCATGACTTC
This sequence comes from Chondrostereum purpureum, assembly GCA_004354395.1. Taxonomy (NCBI): domain Eukaryota; kingdom Fungi; phylum Basidiomycota; class Agaricomycetes; order Agaricales; family Cyphellaceae; genus Chondrostereum; species Chondrostereum purpureum. Next base: position 55,670 of record LBLO01000013.1, read on the forward strand.
TTGATCACAGGGAGCCTCGAGTCAGGGAGCTCTTATATATAGACCTGTGTTGCGTCCCGCTCGCCTAAGGAAGCCTCGTGACCACGACCTCCCAAACGCATTAGTGGTAGGATCAAGTAGTGGTAGAAAGTTCTGGCGATGTTCCCAGAGAGAAGTCGCGGTTGAACTTGGGTTGAACGGTCTGGTGATAAACAACACGTTGGAAGAGACGGAGTTACGGACCGTGATTTCGCTTACTATATATGGACAATCTCCAAAGCAGGAGTAATATGCACCGGCTAAAAGCGGGGTTAAATTTGGACTTTCAAGATGTGGCCCTAGCTAATGTTCACGCAATACTCATTCTTTCAACATCCTTTGGTGTTTCTTTCTTTCGTTGTGAGTTCGGGAGATCACTTACCCTCAACATGGTTATTGTATTACATGCTATTTGTGTCTGGTCATCAAATGTCGCCTACATTCTTGGAAGATTTACAAGTGGTTTCCCGCCCGAACATTGAATATTGAGAGTCTACCAAGGGACACGACTTCGCGCACGGGATCACATGATGTTATAGAATACAAAGAATAGCGTGTAAGAAAGTACGATACAAATTTGAAAACAATGGGGCACCCCTATTTCGACTTCAATGTGTGGCTATTACCATATTATCAGCCTGCGTCTGTAGTTCCGTCGTAGGAATCATACTATCATCGAGTCCGTCCATATCGTCAAAGAATTCCTCGGGGATGTCATTCAGGTCAGCAAAGGCGGCATATTCTTCAGCGTATGCTGCAAGTTCATCTTCATCCATGTCAGGTGGAATGTCCGTGTGCATGTGGGGTTCCTGGGAGTCTGTAGGTAGATGAGGGGATAAGGATCTTTTCAGGTCAAGAAAAGCCAATGAACGAACTGAGGAATCCGTCCTCCCAGTTGCTGGGATCCTCCATATCTGGATCAAAGGAGGACCCACACTCGCGTTCGAAGGACACTCGATACCTATGCTTTCGTTGATGGTTTGCATTCTGAACGAGCCTCCTGAAAAACTTAAAAAAAGCTGGGTATGAGTGTGAAAGTCTCCCCGAGAGATTGTGGCTTCACAAACATCGTCTTGCATAATTTCTTCCTCCGTCTCCTCTCTATCATCATCCTCGTCCATATCCATAGCCTCATCAAAACCATCACTACTGAGTTCTTCCCCGAAACGTTTCTTTCTCAATGCGTGTTCCCTGGCTCTGTTTAGCCTATCAACGCATCTCTTGCGGAATCGTTCCCTCATGAACGATTTTTGGTCTTCCTCCGGAGAGAATAGTGGCATTGCCCTCATTGGCCGAGTACTAGAGGACGAAGCACGTCGTGGCCCAGAAGAAGAGACTGCAGACGCGTGCGAAGGTGTTCCAAACGACTTGTATTGCGAACGCCGACGCGCTTGAGCAGCACTCACCGGGGACGACGCGGGCGATGAAGCTAGCGGCGATGAGTTTATTGGCCGGTTCGCAATAGGGGAATAGTCCATTTTTCGAGAGAATGAGGGTGTCGAAGGCGGATACGGAAGTTGGCCAAGGCTGTTCATTTCGTCCACTTTCGACGAGTGTAGGTTGTTGATGCAAATGAAGAGGTGGGCGTGACCGTGACGTTTCGCGACGGGAAATGTCACTCATCCTAATCTAGTCATGATTCATGACTAAAGTTAACACAGACTGTACCACATTGCAGTTGCCCACTAGTACTGTATGCGCACTCTCACGGGTTCCATAGTCCTCCATCAATCTTCTTCTGGATCCTGCTTCTGCTCTGTAATGAGTGCTCTCAACGGGTTGGTTGATAAGCAAGTCGGAGCCCCTGCATCCTTCGATTACTGAGGAGCTTCTAGTCATTTATATCTCCCATATCCGTATCGTGGATATAGCTTGCTAAGCATAACGCTATTAATGAGCTTGAACACTGCGGCAGTTCCATCTTGGCTGACAGATCTCGAAGCTAGTACGGCAATGTGTCCGACCATAAAGACCTCCAGCTGTTAGTATATAAGTAACCACGGGGGCCAACTGTATTTCGATATCCCTGGCATACACGCATCAGCATGTCGCATCTTGTCGCATTTATCATTGGGGCTGGCGAGGTCGTCGGACACTCGGTTGCCCTCACCCTGCGGTCTAAAGGCTACCATGTCGCCGTTGGATCTAGGAACCCCAAGACCGAAAAGGCGGAGAAAGCAGGCGTGTTTCCCGTGCGAGTCGACGCGAGCCACCCCGCAAGCGTCGTCAAAGCGTTTGAGCAAGTCAAGGACAAATTCGGTGGCTGGCCCAACGTCGTCGTGTACAACTGTGGGTATCTTTGCGATTCTCTCGTCCTACATCGTACTTACACACTTGACAACGCAGGTGCTGAATTTGTCATGCCGCCCAACCCTGCAGACCCATTGTCCCTCCCGGAGAGTACGTTTTCTGAGAAGTTCAACAACAGTTCCGGCCTCTACGCGGCTTGTCAGCAAGCTCTTACAGGATTCCGTACGATTACCACCCCCAATACTCCCAAAGTATTCATCACTACAGGAAACCTGATTCCATTTCTCGAAACCCTTCCTGGTGTCTATCTCGTGTTGGGTTCGCAGAAAGTCATAGCAGCATATTTGATGCATATGTTCTCCGACTCTTACAAACAAGAAGGATTCAGGTAAAACAGCATTCAGTATCGAACCATGTGTGATCTAATTTGCTGTCTACCTACAGATTTCACTTTGCCCATCTCGTAGGTGATGATGGGGGTTTGCCTCCATTAGATGGCTGGAATACCTACGGGCCCTGCCACGCCACAGCGTACTGGGATATCATCAGTGGAGACCGGTCTGAGTGGGACTGCAGGTACAGTGTGTTATCAAACCACTTGTCTACTCCGACTAAACACCGTCTCGTTCTAGGTTCACGACTGATGGGAAGAAGTATAAGAGCAATTAATTGGGAAGGTCGATAAACTTTGTATCATTTTGGTGGTTGGTAACAAGCATGTTCCCAAAATAAATGGGTGTTGGGAAACATTTTGGTCGTTTGAGCTCTCTCACCTCTCCAAGTGCTTCTGCGTTGTATGCAGGTTAATGCGGTGGATAACTTCTATGAATCGACCGAAATAATGCCCGGAGGGACCAGCCCTCGAATGGGGTAGAGAAATCATCAATTGTGTGTGTGTGAATAAACGGCCACGCGACTACATACAAGAAATAGGTGTTACGCATGCACAAAAGTCATCTCGTAGCTACCAACAGTTCTAAATAGGAGCGACTGAGTAGCGATACAACTTTCTACATGGATAAGTTTGTGACTATGTGGCAGTCCTTTCAACAAGTCCTTGGTGAACGCGTGGTTACAAGGCAACTGCATGTAGAGTCAATGACATTTGAATGACATGACAAATTTCGACATCACACAAACTCGAGAAGCCTTACTGAATTCCAACCTTCATAACAACGACGAGTGACAGTGAAACACTGAGGTTTCTAAGCGTTCTAAAGGTAGCCGTTATTCAGTGCAAATTCTAAAACGAAGGTGGGGGGCGATATGCAAGAGGTATACTGGTAAGTCCGGAAGGTAACGCGGGAAGGTGAAATGTAAATAAAGATAGTACAAAACAACACAGCAAGGAGGTCAAGTTCATGAAAACCTGAAGCTACCTGAGCAGTAGTGACACAATTAAACAAGGTAGCAACATGTACGAAGAGACAATATATGCGGGAGGTGAGCCACTTGCAGGGACGATATCTCCGTTCGACGAAGCAGAGGTTGGAGAGGCCGATGAACCAATCGAGGAGGTAGAGGGGATGGCGACAGATGTCGAGAATCCTGAAGGTGACACAGACGCAATGGTGTCAGACACTGCTTTCGTCGCTGAAAGAGATGGAAGGGGATCTCGAGATGTCGACAGGGTGCCCACTGTCTCCGTTGACAGAGGAGTACTACCAGAATCGTTGGCAGAAGGGGAGGATGTTATCAGGAAAGGGGATGTCGCAGCGGGAGGAGGAGAGGAGGAGCCTGTCATTCCATCCAGCTTGATAGAGGGAGAGAACGCCAAGGCCGCCGTTCCGTTGATTTCCAAAGATGTCGAGGTAAAGCAGATATAGCTGAAGGATTTAATCAGTATTTTTGAAGGGACACTGCAACCGATACACTCACTATGTATCCGAATCAGGCCCAGCCTCTGGATTGGGCTGCAGGTATGGCACGATGAGATACGAAGGACACCAAATAGTCTAAGACTACTCGCCGTGAATGTTAATGATTGCGATTCACTAACATCGACAGGTGGGATGGTTTGCACAAGTTTCTGCATGGGCGAATGAGTGCATGCATCAAAGAGAGATTGTGCGACTTCACCTGTTGACCGGTGTACAAGCCGACAGAACTGGTCCCAAACGAAGAGAGCAGCGGAGCCTCGCCGTCGTCTAGCCATTGGATAGTGCAGTCTTGGCCAGCGTGGCAGGACAAACCCTGGGGGGAGCTTGCCACCTACAGTAAAAAACCAACGTTCTAGACGGGTATGGCATTCAAAAGTGAATACATACGTATAAAGCGGCGAATGCTGAGATTGGCGCATCTAGCGCAAGAAACGCCAAAACCCGGACCTTCAGAGGGAACATTGAACGAGTAAATGTAAGGAATGACGGGGTTTGAGTGTGGTTTTGGTATTGGGTTAAGGACCTTGACGACGATAGAGTAAGCGGGAGACTGAAGAAAAGTAAGAGGAGAAGGTAATTACAAAAGACCGAGTCTAGTCCGCTGTAAGATCGTGAAATTTCGTTACAACAGAAAAGGACTTGGAAGTTCGAGCGAAAGCAAACTCGTGGAACTCTCAGAGCAATCAGAAACGTGAGACCCGGAGTGGGTCACAAATCAACATGACATGTGCTTCGCGCGCCGCATGCGGCGGCGGCCACTGTAACGGACCACCAGTCTTCTTAGAAGTTCTTGCAGTCTTGTCATGAGAATCCACGAGATCGCAGAGAGGCTCAGAAAGTGGGAATTTGCATAATGCGCCAGTCTCGGCGTTCTGTTCGCTAAATTTGGTCACCCTACTACATATATACCAGGTTGCGTTAGAGTATGGGCAAGTATAAGTACCTGGGCTTGTAAGTAATGGACAAGAGTGTACCAACCTAATCTATTATCATTGATAGCGGCAGAGGCTCAGTTTGAATTCCCACTGAACATGAAGCTAGGTAACAGACACTAACATATATTTGACTACTAAATCCTTTCGAGGAACATATGGGGTTGATCGTATGAGATGGGAAACGTAAAGCTGGGGGTGGGGGTACGACGACTGCTCCGAACAAGTGGGGGAAGGTAAGGATGGTGTACAAGACTATACAAGGAGCATCGAAGGCCGTCAAGTAAACAACGAAAGGGGATCATAACTAGGAAAATGGTATATAGATTTAAAATGTCCTCATGATTACAGCTCCGCAGGTATATCAACACCCTGCATCCCAAGAAGTTGTCGGAGCATGTCCTTCTCAGTTTGCAGCTTCTCTACAGTCCTTCTGAGATGCTCGTTCTCAGCCTCGAGATTCTGGGTGTATTCCAACTTCCTCTTGCGAGATTTCCTAGCAGCGATGGTGTTTTGGCGCCTCTTCCACTCAATCTGTTCCTTCTCAGTCGCATTGGGAGAGAGCTCTTCGAGCTTATCTTCATCGTCCTCGGCACCGAAAGCGACAGAGCGCGACCTCTTTTTGGCAAACCCAGCGGGCACTTCCTTTCTCGAGGTCTGAGAAGGAATGCGGTATGTGCGGGGCTGGGTAGGAGCATCAAGGGAGAGGAGACTGTCSGGGGTGATGTTTTTTCTCGTACCTGTAGCCCCGGAGGACTTGCGACGACCAGTACCAAGAGAGGTGTCCATCATCGAGGGGGACGCAGACGGAGGCGGAACTGCAGGAAGATGGAAAGAGTCCGAGGCCGGTGTGCCGGGCGAGATCGTATACAAGTTGTCAAACGATGGCGGGTGGGTGGAGAATGCGGAATCAGGTGCCTTCGACGATGGCGGATACCCATCAAGTGGAGTGAAGAGTTGCATGGGATTGTTATCCATGGAAGGGCTGTTAATTTCGAAAATATCAAAGGTATCCTCCAAGCCAATGACAGGGGTGTTCAGGAAGTCGGCGAATGGTGAATCACCCATTGGAGACGTATCAAAGTCATCGTAAGGTGTATCAAACGGAGTGTTCAACAACGGAGATGTCAGGAAATCATCGTGCGTGGTTTGGAAGTGAGGCGAAGCTATACGGATGAAGGAATTGTTAGAGGGGGACCATGCATTATTAGGTGTGGCTGGATATTCACCCAACATATCCTCAACGTAACGAGACATTTCGGTTTCAGAAGGTCCAGAAGCCGAGCCAGTAGGGGCCACCGCGGTTTGGCTATTCGCTGGCTCCGCGGTCATAGTATTCTCAGAGAGCATGGGGGAATCGGCCGGTTGACTCAACATCTTCAGGTAGTTGGCGACCAAGGTGTCTTGGTCTGGGAAAAATGTAGTGGACTGGGGTTGAGGTGGTGGGTTGGAGGTCCGAGGAGCAGTGCTCGGAGCTGGGGGCAGGATAGAGGGGATGCCATATTGAGCAGAGAGATCAACGATGGACGACTGAAGTCTTCTTGGTGCAGTGAGATTTAATGAGGCATGGCGAGTAGGGAATCCCGAAAGAGAGCTTTCAAGGGTTGATGATTCGGGGCCATTGTTACGAGGGACCGTTGACAAAATTTGAGAAGGAGCCGAGCTATTCACAACTGGGGGAACATCTTGGCTGTGTCCGGTGTAGTTGTTACGAGTGGAAGAATGAATCGCGGCGAGATTATGGTGAGCTTGGTAAGCGTTGCTTGAAGGCGGCACTGTGGGCGACCTTTGACTTCTGTTTAAGGAAGGCAACGTCAGTTCTGATTTCACCAAGGAATCATCATGACAGTGAGAGCTAGAGGCCGCAACACTGCTAGATTGACTATCTAGGTTGTCTTCAACACCCGATAGAGGAGAAGTCAGAAATGCTTCATTGAGGCACTGAAACGGTTTGTGTGAAGCCACAGAGTGGCTGTGCGGGACGACAGCAGATAGATCCTGCATAACACACGAATCCATATTCAAAGGAATAGTATGAAACAAAGTAGGAGAAGACGATTCAAATTTATGAAGCGGCCACACGATATTCGCGAATGCACGGTATAGGAGTATTTGGAATGTGGTACTTACTCAGGCTTCGTAGGGTCTGTGTCGACTACGAAGGGGACAGCTGAGGGCAGATTCTGAGTCTGCACTAGTTGTCCTCAAGAGAATGATGGTGGGGGAAGAAACGATGAAGCTTGACTCGGTCACCGACTTATATACCATCCCCATGATTCTGGTACCTTTCAAACTCCGACATCCCGTACAGCCTGTGCTTTGATCAGGGACAGCTCCGCGTTCAGCGCCCATCCCCTGCGTGTTTCTGCGTCCGTACTAATTCCCCGATTAATTGCATAGGTTATATTAGCGCATCCAGCTCAGTATGTGTCTTGATTCTCTAGTTGGAGACCTCAAATGCAGCGGGAAAGGATAGCCCTACGCATGTCGAGTCATCTTCTGGAGCCGTTACCGCTCCCGAGGCCAGAAAAGGAAGGTACATCTGCTCAAATGCGGATATGTAACCCCTCGATTTATTGAGAATCCCGAACTTCTCGGTTGATTTAAATCAAACACGTTCACCACAAGCTCTGCGCTCAACAGTCTACACAGCTTTGTCAACCTAGCAGATGAAATAAAGCTGTTGCTGAGAATATTCACTGCATCCGAGTCCTAACGATTACATATGATACCGGAACATCTACAACTGTAACAGCAAGCAGGAAACTGAATCCAGTACTAGATAGTCATACTTCTCAATATGAATAATCCAATAAAATAGACGCCCATGAGCGCAGGTTAAGTATATATGTGGATCAGAAGTTCCCGGAAGGATCTCTGAATCCAGAGATAAGGGAAAACGGGTCTGCACCAAGTAGTAGCTGTCGACTCGGAAATGCTCGGACCACCTTACCTGTACGACCTTCTGTAGCAATACGCATTGTTCAGAACTTCGTACATCCCCAGAATATGTAAACACCACCTGAAGGACCACACAAAACCGTTAAAAATGTGAACATTAGCATGCATGGGCAAAGTGTTAGTAATACACCCTTAACTTGGCTGATGACGATCAACTCTATATACGCAGCTAATCTACGCAGTCGTCGTCGCAGCCAGCACTAGATGGCGAGGCGTGTAGGAACCGCAGTGATTGGACATGTGCTGGTCTACCGTCTAGATTTAAAGTGACCTCAAGGCCTACAGCATGCAGTTGCCCGTCCAGCATCCTCACCATGTCCTCTCCTCCCTTTTCTCCCTATACCGACGAGAAGCACTTGCAACTGTACCCGACAGAACCCCATTTTCAGAATTCTACACTCTCAGAAAGACCTGAATCTGCTTCCAGGCCAAAAAGATTACTGAGAGCGACCATTATCACCCTTTCTGCCCTCTTTGTTTTGCGGATGGCCTTTGCCGCATTTCAAGGCGCCTGGAGAATTTCCGACTTCGAGCCTCCCGTAAGTACTCATTAATTATGGTACATATAATATCATTTTCTCATACAGTGGGTTAGTACGGTCAGCAGTGGCGTGAAGAATCCTCACACCGCCCTGGTGAGGATAAGTGGCGTATCCCGCCTCATCTTTCTGTTCAAGAGTGTGGGCAATGGCCTGAGGATCCAGTATTCAGCCCAGTCACTCATACCTTCGAAGTCCCCGTAACTTCTGACTCGATCATGCTTCTTTCTCGTGGACCGTTGTCTCAGGGCAACGTTCAAATCATTCAGTCTAGTGAAGCCTCAGACATCGTCAAAATACATGTGACAACTGAGTACGGACACTTCGATATTCTGCGGAATGTCAAAGTATGCCAGCTGATTTCCAACACCAACGAGAATGAGGTCGGAGTTGGGATCTTTGTGAGTGGACCCCTTCCCGTGTCAGAACGATAGCGGATCGTTGATCAACCTGTTAGACTCATAATCACCACATCCCTCGCGGGCAACATGTTGATCTTCGGTTTGACATTGTTGTGATTCTTCCTCAAGGGCATGAGGGAACTCTTTACCTAGATTCCTTCGAGAGTTCCATGGCACGGTTTGCTCATCACATCTCCAACCTGGCGAACGGTGTTGCGTTTGGGAGGTTTGCAATTCATAGTGCTTTGGCACCTATTGCAGTGGAGGTAAATCATCTCATCGAACTATTTCATTATCCATCTCATCCCTTATAGGCCCTTTTTGCTGCTAGTATCCAAGTCGAAAGCGCCCAGGGAGCTATTGAGGGTTCCTTTAATGCTTCGCGATCGCTCAAGCTTGTAACAGCGAATGCCCATATCAATGCCAACGTCTCCCTGTATAATCTATATCCAGATCCCGCTGAACTCGTTATCAAGACCGCTAATGCGTAAGTTTTCCTTAATCAATTCCGTACTGGTGTCTTTGGCCCTTATTGTTGAACAGGCCTATCCGAGGAAACATCAGCTTGTTCGCCGACACTGAGTCTTCCAACGGGCGTTTCAATATCCAAACAGCGACCGCCCAAGCATCCCTTGTGCTCGACTTCCTCACCGCCCCAGTCGACTCTGAACTTGTTCTCCGTGCAGCATCCGCCAACGGTCCCGTCCGTGTTAACCTGGACCCTACTTACGAGGGTACCTTCAGACTTTCTACTGCTATGGCCGCTGCTAAGGTCTCATTTGATAATACCATTGACGACCCAGCTGGAAGAGGGCGAAACAGAGCTTTGGAATACGATTCATTCAGCAGATGGGTCATTAGGGGCACAACGAAATGGTCGGATGAAGGCAAATTCAGAGGAAGGGTAGATCTGTCTACGGCTATGGCAGATGCTGAGTTGAATTTGTAGAATCACGTCTCTTTCACGCGTTTATATGTATCTCGTATTGTGTGTACCAATGCCAATCTTCAACATGTTTCTTTGATACTTCGTGAATGCTTTCCTCGTGGCATAGTGAATATCGGTATGTAGAAGTCTCTCCTTAGGGCGGTAGACACAGAAGTACATGCACATTACAATTTGGAAACACGACCGAAAAAACTAGCTCAAGTTATACCCACTTCTAGGCCGCTCTACCTCCGTTGAACGCTTGAAGGGCACATATAATTACTTGGAGAACTGCTTGGAGCTAGTTACTTGGCAGAGTTGAGTACACATAGAGTAAGAAAGGTGTTCGATAGCGAAATTTTGGAAGGTCGCCCCACCTAGTGATGATTGCCATCCAGCCGGAGTATGCAGCTGTCGTAAAGGTGAATGAGATCGTCGCAAACCCGGGTGCCAAGGTACTCATATATGGATCTCAGCAAAGACTTACCCTATCACGTACATCTTGGAAAAGTTCCATGTTGAAGGAGGGTGTATTTGAAACGGTAAGAATGTTCGTAGCTATCCCTGGGTACATAATATGTACGGATTAGTAATAGTATAGAGAATAGCATGCAAACACCCGGTTGTGGTATCCGGCGTGGGGCCCCGCGTTCTTCACTGTGCTTCGTCGCGAGGAATCACGTAACCAGAAACATATGCAAATATGACCCGGGGGCGGATTATAGATACTTGGATTACTTTGTCTCTCACAATCACCGCACCACTCATCTATTGCCTAGGTACACCTGTTTGGTGGTCTTCTGAAGCTGCCGCCCGACAGAAATACTCTTCCTACTAGCGCTTAAGCCCACTATACTCTGGAGTCTCTGGTGAAGCCTGCGTCAATCGAAATGAGCAGGAATGCCAAAAATCTATCCGTAGATGTTATTTCAAACGAGCGCGAAAGCTCATCCCACACCGACGTGGTAGTACAATGGAGTTGGGATGTTGAACACGCTGATCGCAGGAAGGAAGCGAAAGCCGACGCGGCTTTACATGGCGCGACGCCGTTCGAAGTCGACAGACGAGTCTTGAAAGATGTTGTGCGCGAGAAGAGTGACATGGAGGTTGGGAGGATCGAGTTTCTTAGTTCAGGTGAGTGTGCTGTATGTTTTTCAATGCATTATCTAATTCCTGTTATCAGGGACTTTTCACAAGGTGCGCACACCAAGGCATGAGAGGTGCAAGCGTCCAATTTGACCACTAAAATAGGCTTACTTGGTTACTTTAGCCAATGGAAGGGAACTGGTTGCCCGTGTAGCACGACGATTTATGCCCAGGTTAAAGACCGAATCGGAAGTGGCTACCATGAAATACCTCCGCGAATATACCACCGTTCCAGTTCCTGAGGTTTACCACTACGACTCAAACCCTTACAATCGACTGGGAGGTGAATGGATCCTCATGTCCAAGGTATGCTACTATCACTCGTTTGCACAATTGTGTGTAGACTGAATTGGTTCGACACAAGGCTCCTGGAATCCCTCTTGCGCAAGTCTATCATTCACTGAGTTACCCTGAACTTTTCAGACTTCTTTCCAATCTAGCTGAGATTGTGCTACCACTGTTTTCGCACCGTTTCAGCAAGCTTGGTTCATTGTATCTTGGTTCTGATCCCTTGGGTGCACCATCGTCAGCTGTCACCCCTAAGGCCGTTAGCATGGCGTATTCGGCATATCCGTTCACACCGACACTTGCCATGTCCGCAATCGCGACCCCAAAGCCTCAAACCCTTGATATTCACGTAGGACCCATTATCTCGTGGCCTTTTTTCGGATCCAACCGCGGAGACCTTGCCCATCCTTCGGAGATAAATCGAGGACCATGGTCTTCATCACGGGATTATTTCCTCTCCTGTGTAGAGCGCGAGCGTAAAGGGGTTATCCTAGAGAATGAGGGAAAGGCCGCACCACACAGACTACACCTCGACCCCGACGAGATTATTTCGTCAAGACATCATCACTTGCAAGCGATATCCGACGATGAAAGTGACGATAGTGATGAGTGGGATCTGGAAGAGAGTGAGGCAGAGTGGGATGGACCCGGTGATGCTATGTATCGAGATTACCGCCGGATGCAGAGGAGTACATTCCTTGTTGCTCACATTCAAGCAAGAGAGCAGTCCGTACAGGCGGAGATGGATCGTTTCATCCGACTAATGGACCGCCTAGTTGATATACTAGATAAAGGACGCTCACAAGTGGAGCCGCCGATCCCTGGAGGAGAGGAGGAATTTGGTCTTGATTGCCATGATCTCAGTCTGGAGAATGTTTTCGTCGACGCTGCAGAGCCGTGGAAAGTTGTCAGTCTTAGCTTCTAGTCTTAGCTTCGTAATTCTGACCATTGGTTTAGACTTGTATCATCGACTGGGAGTCTACAACCACACGCCCACTGTGGGCGTGCGCACATCTGCCCGCTTTCCTTCAAGCCAGTCCTTTTACAGCCAAACTTTTCCTTCAAATCGTTTCTCGTATGGCTTTGGGACATGATCACACCTCGAGTCAGCCTTCCGCCCCTACCACTCCCAGACCTGGGATTGGGATGAAACAGAGTAAAGCAAATGATATGTCTGCGCTTGCACGGGAATGGCTGTACTACGAAGCCTCTGGAGCGCGGTTACGAATGGCACATAGGTGCATTGAATGGGACGGTTGGGAGGAGGGATTGGTCGAAAGCATATTGGGACCCGAGGATGAAGAAGAAGACTGGTTCAAGGACATTGCTACCTCCGATCCCAGCCCGCGAGTCCACTCGGATAACGCCACTCACGTACCCGGGACGCTGAAAGCTTCTTTAAGTAGGAAAGAAGGCGCCGGGAATCCTGTATCGTTGGCTCGAAGAAAACCGTCGATAAAGCTCCCTTTTGCCATGGAACAGGAAAAAGAACAGGTTCTTGATACTACTGGAGATATATGTGGTGGACGTGGTGGGGAATTGGGACGACGGTTAGAAGCATGGCTCACGGTAACCGGTGTTGATGAAGATGGTCGTCCAAGGCGCTGGTCTCATATTGAGGAAAGTAGAGATGAAGTTGAAGCGTTGTAGCCGCTGTGGCACTGAACATCGTCTCCTCCTCTATGTAGCCTTCTCGCTCATTCATCTGTATCAACCTCAGTAGTTAGACTTCTCTTCAGTTTCTTTCTCTTTACGTTAAGCACTTCTTGTTGATTCGGACTAAGTGATACGATATAGCTAATAGGTTGAAATATATAGACAACTGAGTACAGTAAGACCACTTCTAAATTGTTAATGTAACTCATTCTTTGCCAAGAGCTTAGAGAACTGAATCTTCATGCCTATGAGTTACTGCAGTATGTAGTGATGAGTCTAGAAGTAGGTTGTCAGAATTCATTCCTTGACGCAGTCCAGGTTTGTACAAGTAAGTAGTGTACCCAAATTGTTCATAGACTCATGGTCAGGTCTGAATCTTCCCATAGTCCCAATGGCTGCACAGGAAACAGCAAGATGTATAATATTTATAGCCGTAATTAGACTCTATCAGCCAAAACATGAATGAAACAGAGTCGAAAATGGGGAAATCATATGCCGGATACAGAGTACAGTATGCTGCTAAGAGAAGGAGGCACTTGTGAGACAGGTAATATTCCTACTTTCACCAGGAATGTGCAATGCTGTGATTTGAGTAGGCATAAAACATGCATAACATGCATAGCTCTTATTTTTGGTCGGCAGCTACCAGTATTTTTATTTTTAAATCCAGGAATTCAGTGGTGATCGAAGCAAGTTGAGATGGACAATATTGGATAGACAGATAAATTTAGAAGGGAGACCAATTTTATGCATACATATAGTTGAGTATGTACTTTATAAGTGGTTCGGAGATGATTTTCCACAGCATAGACTTACATCAGATCCATACGTAGACTTAGTCTCCCCTAGGCAGACTCAATGATAGAAGATAGTCGTTCTATCAATATAACGTAGACTATAGTGCAATGAAAATCAATGATCTGTCGGTCTCGAACATCCTTAGCTTACCCGGATCTGTCCCTTGGACACCTCTGCACACACGCTCTTTAAATTTACGTCTTTCTTCTCCTGACTTGCACTCCCACCATCTCTTTCATGGGTCGCCTCTCCCTCTTTGCTGGTGCTTCTGCTTTGGCCCTGTCGCTCTTTTCAGGTGTCTCTGCGGAGTTCAAGGTACTTAGTCCCGCGTCCGACGTTTGGTGGGGTATGCACACACTCTCTCAGGAAACCAAGCAGCATTGAACCTTAACACATTTGTTCGTAGTTGCTGGCTCTACCAACGTTCTAACCTGGACATGTAATGAAGCAGCCTCAACCCAGCAGACTTTTACTGTCCTGTCTGTCGTATTCCGTTTGCCAGCGCAGGAAAACGTGTGCTAAAGTATCGTTTCCTGTAGTGTTGCGAATAAAGACCAGAACGTCCTCGTCTCCCCGCTTGCCATGTATGTTATTTCCGCTTTCTGCCTGTTTCAATTCTGACGTTGTGTTTGCCCACAGTATTGCACAGCAGAACAACTTTGACTGCTCCAAGCTAATTACTCAACAACAGTCCACTCAGCCCGCGGCCCAAGGATATACCATACAACTCGCTAATCCTTTGAACAATACTGAGGCTAGTTATTTGTGTGGATTTCTCTAGTTGACCCCTTTAACCCCACGTCCAGATCTATGCAGAGTCCGAGGAGTTTGAAATCAAGGCCTTAGGGTCTACATACCCGACTGAAACTCCCGGACTCAGCACCGCGCTCCAAACGGGCTCCGCTGGATCTTCAACTTCCACTGGCTCCGCTGCATCCCCTGAGTCGACTACTGATGGTGCCGACAACTTGAAAGCCTCTGCTATTGGCTTTGCATTTGTTGCGGCGGTTTGGCTTATGGCTTTCTGAGCTCGTGGAATTGCCGCTTAAGAGTACCACCGAGGCGTACTACCATCTGTTCAAAGTTTTCGTATCCATCACTTTTGGTTCTTGGTTGTATGGAATATACCCTATGTTTCTCCTTATCGTCGGTGTCTTGCGCGTGCCTGTGTTTGTCTCCGTCTATAAGTGGTTAGTTTTAGTATTGAGTAAATGACTGAGAACGTTGACGATGAAGTCCAAAGAGGGCTAGATATCAACGTGGCATGAGAAAAGGCCAACCCTGCCCTAGTAATGGTATTGCCTGGGATGAATGATCCTCGATACCAAGAAACCAATGACACAGGACACGTCCGCCTGTACGTAATTGTCACTCTAACACGAGGATATGAAAAGATGAGGAGAGTATCACTGTCACTATGCAAACATTCCGTGCGAGTTTGTGGACAAGGCCAATGGGGTGCCTCGACATTCAAATGGGAATTATGGCCATAGTCAGGTCCAAGTCAGGTCAATATGGGAAGTCGAGTTTGCTCAAACAACTGAATCACCGTCGATATGCGACATGGAGGAGATGAACGAGCAGTCGCCTAGAGATAAGTGATAAGAAAACACTTCACCAGAAGAATGTGTTAGAGGAGGGGGCATCAGTTTCGATACTGGGATGCTGAGGGCGATCGAGCCTGTTTGTGTCTAAAACGGTTTCCAATGTGTTTATCGCTTTGACGATGGCTTCTACTCTCGAGTCTCGTTTACAGGAATATTTGAATTGCTTCGGAGCTTGGCTGTAGAACGTCTAGCAGATGCAAATGTCTGCGAGTAGATGCTAGAATTCATACGAAATGAGCAAACCTTCGTTGTCTCCTTTGCGTTGCTTAACCTTAGAGTTGATATTACGGTGACAATCCTAAGTACTGTTACTTGGATACGCGCTTGGAGGAGTTGGAACATGGGGATCAATATCCCCCTCTCGTGCACCCAGCTTTTCTAATAGATCTCTCCTATTGAACATATGGGCTGCTTGGATGGCGTTTGGAGTTCCCACACGAGGATTGGCTCCTTTGTCGATTAGAGCATGTACGATATCGATATGACCCTTGAAAACCGCCCCCGAGATAATGGACTGCCCCATATCGTTGCAAGAGTTTGGGTCAGCGCCTCTGTCAAGAAGATTCTTCACAAGGTCTGTGTGACCGGCGTATGCAGAGAGCATGAGGAGAGAATTGCCTTTCTAACATTGGAGAAATACTTCAAGTATACCAGACGAAGGAGGTAGTACCTTTCTCATTTTTAAGGTTCAGAGGAAGACCGGCGTCAAGTGCTGCTGTTAAGAGAGGTTGGTCTCCACTACGAGCGGCGTCGAACATCTTCCCTGCAAATTGGAGGGTCTCTGGTGGAAGAATGTTAACACTGGGAGTTGAAGACTGTAACTACGTGTGAGTATTTGGCGGTAAATCAGATTCTCGGTCGTTTAGCGTACCATTTCGAGATAATATCAACTACTGTCAGTACTGTACTGATACTTTATAACGTGGACGTGGAACGGAGCAAGTGGTGGCCAAGATAGGTATTATCATTGAGTATCAACACATCCTTGTGAGACCGAGGTATAACAGGGTGTATCATTTACATATACGATCGACTACTTCACTTTTTTTACTACTGTGCTTGACTTGTAAACATCAGACATATTCCAGTCAAGTCAGCATGGTACTGTCCATTGGGTGTCATACCAATGTTCGAAATTTCATCTGGCAAAATTCAGGCCCAAAATGATACTCAAGTTTCCCGTCGGCAGATTAGATTGAACAGGAGTGAGGCAACAGATCGAACAATTGCTCGGTTCAGTATTTATTAACCAATAGTATTACCACCCGTACGCATCACATCAACCGTAAGTATGAGTGCAGGAGTTCGTCCCATCGTTTCTGGCGGAATCTGTGTGCGTAGCACAACATGCCACCTATCGAACTCCTCGGAGGAAAATACTCAGAGGTCCGGAACAGTCAACTTGGACATCCCGCTCCGCTGACCTCTTAACGACATCTTATGTTTGGGAATTACTTGAAGTGTCCAAGGGGAAATGAAATAACCAGAGGTGTCGGGTTATGCAACTATCGATGACCACTGCCTCGAGGCTGGATCATTGGTACATTAATGAAATACACTAGACGTCGAGAGATGAAGATCGCGGACAGAGAGGACGGGGAGAAGAGTTGCGATCGAGAGGAAAGTACAAGTGGTCCCAACACCGAGATTGAAAAAACATATGTTTTCGTTGCCGAAACGATTAGAAACCCCGACCCCTACCTCTTCCACCCCGCATTGGGGCTCCACGCCCGCGGCCTGTAGATGAAGAACATAATTAAAATTATCCCAACAGAAAGAGGGTAGGAACGTACCACGGGGAGGCCCACCGCGTCCACCGCGTCCACCACTGTGTGCACCTCGTGAGTTTCTGCCAGCTTCACGAGCTCTATTCTGTTCATCCTTCACAACATCCAAGAGAGAGTCCGGGATACGTAGATACTTTATCTGTAGGCAGGATAACCGTCAGGAAATGAGATAAACAATTGTCAAGAAAAACGTACAGTGCTACCACGGATGTAGCATTCCTTTAGCTTCCAAAACCGATCTCCATCAGTATCCGTCTGGTACACCTCCCGCAGAGTGATGTTCATGAAATTGTCACAGTTTACAAGGTGCCCATTGAAAGTTTCTCCGTTTTTGAGCTCGACCAGCTAGATAACGTGTAATGGTTTGTATCTATATAAACACGGACGGAATGGTCTAGATACCATTGGTTTGTTTTGCGCAGCATTTAAAAGTGATAAGGGTAGCTGTCGATAGTATGTTAGCTTCCCATATGCACCTCAATGAAAGCCGTACCATGACGCGGTCGAACGGTGAGAGGGAAACGGAAAGCAAATATWTCCTTTTCCGTATACGCATTCCCCCATTTGTGAATAATCTTTGATGGATTGGTCATGTGACAGCGTCGTCCTTGTCTATTTCTCTTTTGAAGTCTGAATGCCTCGGAAGTTCCGGACATTTTTAAGTGTAGGCGGTCCTCTAATTCGGTCCGAAACCACCCATTATGGAGCTGTAAAGTGAATATCGGGTGAAATGGCGTGAGAAGATACCCAAACTGTGGCGCTGTCGATCGCGATTTCGACCTATTTAAAGGGAAGAGTGGTTCGAAACCAGTTCTTTGTCTCTTTCTTTCTTCCCCCCAAGTTCCTTCCCAAGAACACGCTCTCTGTAGAAATACGATACTTGTAACTTATCTCCCCTGTCCACAACCAACTCGCTATTTGACGGCCTTAAGAACACTAAATCGCTATTCGACGGCCCTTGTACGCATACATATCCTTTTGATTTCTTGTCCGGCTTTCAGCTCTCTACGCTTTCTCGTCATCCGCTGTCGCCATACCCAGAGTTTTCCCCCGCTTTCTAACGCCTTTTCGCTATCTATTCGTCTTCCAGCTTTTTCGCATTGCTCTCTAAAATCGCATCGCTACCGTCATGACTTCTGAATCTTCTCCTCATTCGTCGCTTGCGACTCCAACTCCACTGCAAGCACCTCCGTCGCCCCCAGCTTCTGACTCCTCTATCGCTCACAATAATTCAAACACTCAAGAAAACTCTTCTCTTCGGTCCTCCTCGCCTTTTCCCTCTTCGGCCGCACACGGCGAGCAATACTCGTTTTCCGCAGGCAGTTCTCCTTCCTCGCCCAGCTCATCGACTACGTCCGCGTCTGTATCCTTCACATTAGCACCGTTGTCTCCGTCCTCCCTGTCGCTCGCTCCATTCTCGTCACTGCACGCTCATCCTGTGCCTGCTTTATCCGCCGCAGGTACTAACCCATCTGCTCTCGATGCCACTGTGGTGGGTTCCGCCCCCACGCCCCAGCAAGATAGTACGAGTGCTCAAGAGCATCAACCGTCTTCTGATGGTCAACACGCCGACGCTCTCCTGAGGACGCTTGGCCTCAGTGGTAGTACAGAATCTCTTTCGCATTCTGGTACGCTGCCTTCAGACCCGATTCTACTGCCTCATGCTGATTGAAAAATTAGAAGACGGAGAGATTCCTGAGGAATCTCCTGTGATTTCTAGAGCTTCCCTCACCTCGTTGGCGGCATCCCCGCCAAAAAAGGACGCCAACGACGCTACCGTAGCCCCTGGACAAGCATACATGCCGCTGCCGGAAATTGAGATCCATACCGCTTCATTTTCTTCATCTACTGGTAATGTACAAGCGACCGCTTCTACGAATTCCAACCCCAGCATGAGTGGCATCCTTGACGCTGAGACTACTCCCGTTTCCGGACGACCTGTCAGCCCTGCAATGAGTCAGGATGATGACTTGGGTCCAAAAACTCCCAACGTTTATATCAACGGCCTTCCTCCGCATTATCCTGAAGACCAATTATTCGAGCTCGCTGCTCCGTTTGGTCAAATCAGGAGTGTGAGGAGTTTCACACGACACGTTGGCGAGAAGGAAAGTGGCTACGGATTCGTTTTGTAAGTGTTCCCGAACTACAATTGTTGTTACTGCATCTCATTCGTTATCCCTAGGTTCGAGACGATCGAGTCGGCGGAAAAATGTATCCAATCCTTGAGACGATTCAGGAATCTGCATCCTACCTTCTCAAAAGTTTGTGTCATTCGTCTTCTTTGCCTATAAGGTTTTGTTGATCTGTCCTTGTAGCAAGTTCACAAGATACCCGGCACACCTTACGCGCATATCTCTCCTGACCAAGGCTCTCCTGCTTCTTTGGAGGAATGGAACCGAGAAATGGCTGAGCAAGAGGGAGACGCCTCCTTCAAGGCGAAAATGGAAAGGCTGCACGATCCGAATAGCACAAACTTGTACATTGAAGGGTCAGTTCTTACCCTCCCTCTCTTGTTTGATGCTTATTGGAACATTTCTGACATCATCCAGTCTTCCGCTGAGTATCGATGAACCTGTGAGGTGTATTTACAGGACTTTTTTGTGGAAGCTACTGACATTCGCTTTGTGCTAAAGTCCCTTTCAGCCCTCGTCTCTCCTCATCGCATTAAGAGCAGCCGATTTTTCCAAACCAGATTAAGCAATCCTCCACGGATCATCGCGTTTGTCAGGTCCGTGTTGGACATATAAAGGATGGCTCGAGCTTGTTTGACGTCCTTTTTCTATAGGTTGGAAACTCGTGTAGGTGCCGAGGAAGTCATCGAGAGGCTCCATGGACGTATGGTTCGGGGCTGGAACGATCCTGGTAGCCGCATCTCTGTCCGATTTGCTGACACCAGCGAACAGAGGGAACTGAGGGTAAGCTCGATCCATTGCGTCTGACTCACTTCTTGTGCTAAATTCTCTCTTAATTCAGCGGAATGAACGTGTGATTCGCGAAGGGGATCAGTCTCCTTCCAGAATTACTATTGCCCAGGCTGCACTCCTTAATCTTCGGGGTCGGGAACAACTCCGCCCGTCCACCAGTGGTGGAATGGCGTCAGCAAGCAGTCTATCTAGCATGTCCAGCTACCCGTCTTCTGGCCGTCTTTCAAACTCCACCAGTGGTTACAGTCTCAGCAGCGCGTCTTCTTACGGAGATTTCAATTCCAATGCCCACGACGCTCCCATCAATCTTGCGTCCATCCACAACAAAGACTTCAGTCGCCAAATTCCAAGCAATATTTCTACATCTCCTTATGAACGTTACTCACCTCTACCTGCTGTTCAACTGCCTCCGCCTCGCACGTCCGAGATTAACCCTCAGATGGCCGCTCTTCTAGAGTCACTGCGTAATTCTGGTATACCCTTGGAAAACTACTCTGGAATGGCGAATTACCCAGGAAACACCCAGCAGCAGTTCCAAAGCATCCAAGCGTTAAACGACCTTGTCAATATCAGCCGTCAGAGCGCCGATTCGCAGGCCAGAAATGGGTACACTCCCGCAGAAGAGTATATCCTTCAGTCTCATGCCTCTATCGGTAATTCCCTCGGCAATCAGAAACGCCGCCCAAATAGATTAGATCTCGCTCAGGCGCAAGCTCACGCACAGGCTCAGCAGCCTCAGTCTGTGATGGACGTAGGTGATAGCGCAGATTTGAACATGGGAATGAGGGGACATCGGGTGCAGGCGTCAACTGTTTCTTATGGCCAAGCTCATCAGCCAGGGACCCTCAGAGGCTCCATTTCAGAGGCAGATTTTCATGCGCCCTCTGGTAACGTTGGTTTAGGGCAAGGAAGGAGGATGGGCGCCAGCCTCCTCAATGCGCGAGTAGCACGCGATGGACAACATAATTCCCCGAGCCAGTCCTTTATCCCTTCATCTCAACAATCTTCGTCCACTCGCAACCAGGCCCACGTTCGCTCGACTACTCTTCCTCCCGCATCATCTGTATCATCCAATGGCTTTCAGAACCATGGCGCACAACAGTCACGTCACTACCACCACAACAGTATGAGCATCCCGAAAACTCGCCACAATAACGCAGACATCGTGCGCCAGCCGCAACATAATCAGAATCAGCACCAGAAACATCGATCATCCCATTCTATCAGTAGTTTCACGAACGAACCCTCGAACGAGCAGAACAAGAACAACAGCATTTACACAGGTGGCGAGTTTCAGAGCAGACATGTCACGAACAAGAAGCCCGGAGAAAAGGCTACTTACGATGCCAGGCAATGCTCGACCCTTCCCACGGCCTACCCGCATGACCTAGATGCCTTCGACGCTGCGCAGACCTCTCCGTCGCTCGTCTCCCCTGCGCTCACATATTCAAGCCGCGGTTCTGCCCCTAGCTTGAGCCCGTCCACTCCTTTCATCGGTACCTTCCATCAAGAACGTTCATCTGAGGGATTGCAGGCTCGAGGAGCGTAATTCTGTTTAAGCTCGGTTCCCACAATTGCACTACACTACATATTTCTTGCATCCTTTCCGTACGCGTCGCAGCCTCCTTTGCCATCCTCCTTAACACATTTTCATATCAGTCCAATGGACACAACGTCGTGTAGATTTCCTATGTCGTAGTTACCTACAAAGTGTACTTATAAAATAGCACGTTTTCTACGAATGATTTCAACCATTCCGAGTCTAAATTTATCAAAGACGGGTGTGTCTATGTATGACTAATCACTGCACGGTAGATCTCAACCACCACTGCCACTGGCGCCAGTGGTTTCATCTGGTCATTATGCCTTCGGGCATTGCCCTCCAATCGTTCTCGTTGCAAAACAGCATCACAGAAATATCTCCTCAAGATGAAATCTATCGCTTTGATGCTGAGGAAAACAAGCGAATTAACAGAGAAGCGCCATGGTCGAAGGAGTATGTCTTTGCGACAATGGCTGCACTCTACCAATTCACCGATCGTTTTTTCCAGCCCTCACTTCTTCAAATCCTGTAAGATATCGGCGATTGCGCTTATAAAGATGGTAATCTTTCGCATTTACTGAATGCTTACACCCATCTCTTAGCATGTTTGTAGGTGATTCATGCAAGATCTGGAGTCCCACACGAAATCATGGGCCTCATGCAAGGAAAAGTGGTCGGAAACTCCCTAGTTATTATGGACTCCTTTGCGCTACCCGTTCAGGCACGGAAACGCGCGTCAACGCGGCTAATGAAGCCAATGAGTATATGGTCGAGTACATTGGTGGCAGCGAACGGGTGCGGGGCAACATCTTCATCCCCTTCGAACTGACGTCTAATTTTTGAAGTCAGGCGCAAAGACTGGAAAATGCCATTGGCTGGTACCACTCTCATCCCGGATATGGCTGCTGGTTGTCTGGGATCGATGTTAACACACAGATGGAGAACCAGAAATACCAAGATCCATTTGTAGCGGTCGTCATTGACCCCAACCGCACTATTTCTGCCGGAAAGGTCGATATCGGGGCATTCCGTACCTACCCAGAAAACTACAAGCCCCCTTCTGTATCGGCATCTGAATACCAGTCCATCCCGCTTTCGAAGATCGAAGATTTCGGCGTACACGCAAATCAATACTACCCGCTTGAGGTGGAGGTCTTCAAGTCTACTCTGGACAATGACTTGCTGGGAATGCTTTGGAACAAGTACTGGGTCAATACATTAAGCCAGAGCCCGCTGATATCTGTAAATATTCTTGCGCTCCTATGGAAGAAGCGCGACTCTTGCTCACAGTTTGCCATCAGAACCGAGCGTATGCTGTGTCGCAGCTAGCTGATTTGCACCAGAAGTTGTCTAAGGCACAATCCTCTGTGACAACCACAAGGGCTGCTGTACCTAGTCTTACTGCAGACAAGAACGATACCACAAAGAAAGATAAGGAAGAGAAGAAAAAGGAAGAGAATCAGCTAGCCAAGAGTGTTAGAGACAGGTATTGCCGTATAAGCATTCTACTCGAGATATCTCTGTTGACCTTACGCACAGCACAAAGATCGCTGTTGAAGCTCAACATGGGTTGATTGCCCAGGTCATAAAAGATGTCATTTTCTCGAGGAGACCTGGTCAAGATCCGCCGTCCACTCAACCACTCCTTGACCTTGTCGACACGAAGATGGCCGTTGAGTAGTCAGCGATCTCGTGCAATTCAATCCATATCCTGTACTCTATGTATTATGTAGCCTCTGGTGTTTTTTAAATCATTTAGACCTTGTGAACGCCCAACTTGGAGGTCCGAGGTATGGCGTTGGCTAATGTGTTGCAAGTCGTACCTATTGACGATGACCCGCGTTAACTTGCCGTTAAGTACTTATCTCATACGTCCATGAGCTTTTTGTATTCTTTCAATTTCTTTCGACCGTCACAAACTCTTTGATTCTGTCTTCCATGGCCCCTAGAAACTTGATCAAGGCCATTGATCATGATTCTGTGCATCGAATTACTTCTGGTCAGGTCGTGATAGACTTACAGACTGCGGTGAAGGAGCTAGTAGAAAATAGCATGGATTCTGGGGCCACCAGTATCGGTACGTAAGTTTCAAGTCTCCGCTTGCAGTTAGACTTGTGTTTTATGCTGTTGAGCAGAAGTTCGGTTCAAACAATACGGCTTTAATAGCATCGAAGTCGTAGACAACGGGTCCGGAATAGCGGAGGAAGATTATGACAGAATATGTAAGTGGACTCTGTTGTGTTTTAGTATACTCGAGCTACGTATTCTCAAGCTACCATTAGGTCTGAAGCATCACACATCCAAGCTGTCCTCATTCACAGACTTGACTACTGTGACTACCTTTGGATTTCGGGGAGAGGCACTTTCATCCCTTTGTGCGTTATGCGAATCTGTCACAGTGACCACAGCGACATCCCCTCCTATGGGGGACACATTGGAGATGATAACGAGTGGGAAGGTTGGGAAGAAAAGTAAAGTTGCTAGGCAGGTTGGTTTTTGCTTCCCTCCCATGGACACTGTTCTCAATCACAGCAGCGCGGTACCACGATTTTAGTTACCAATCCTTTTTCTCCTTTACCTGTACGGCGCAAAGAACTTCAACGCAACTTGAAAAGGGAATTCGGCAAGGCATTATCAATGTTGACTGNCTACGCGCTTGTTCCTTGTGCAAATAAAGGGATTCGCCTTACAGTCAGTAACCAGCTTGACAAAGGGTATGTCACTCTTTATGTTGTCCCCTTGGACCACTTGAACCAATTCTGTCAGAGCGAAGAACATTCAGTTACGCACACAAGGAAATTCCTTGAGAACTTCTGTCAATACGCTATGGGGACCAAAGGCTCTTGAGAATATCCTTGATTTGAGCCTGGATCTAAACGTCAAACGGCCTAAACAGTGCGATTGGTGCTTTGTCTCGCTGCTTCTACACTCAGATTGACTATCTCGTAGGAGCGCCGTCCAGATCAAAGCAACTGGGCTCATCTCTAAATTTTCTGTCGGATGTGGGCGAACGGGGACCGATAGACAATTCTTCTATGTAAACGGTCGACCATGTAATCTTACTAAGGCGAGTTCCCTCAAGGTATTCCATTCAGTCGCCCTCAACTTTCGGTACAGGTTCAAAAGGCTTTCAACGAAGTATACCGAACTTTCAATGCCACTCAAGCCCCACTTATCATCGTTGATTTCATTATTCCAACGGGTAATTCACTCATCTCGTATCGAGGACGTTCAACATGTTGATAGGATGATGCAGACTGTTGTGACGTGAACGTCAGCCCTGACAAGCGTACAATATTTCTTCATGGGGAGATGGAACTGGTCGAAGAGTTGAAGGTGAGTGAAATTGCACAAACGTAACGACATTACAACTTAGGCCATAAACGGTTTCTAGGCCGCGCTAGAACATACATTTGCTCCTTCGCGGGCCACCTTTGACATGCGGCAAACTACTCAACAACGGCTGAACATCGGACCAGTCCTGAATATGGAGGATATTGTCGATACGATGCAAGAGGATGAACACTCCGAAGACGTTGTAGCTCCCTCACCATCACGCACGATCTTAGTTGCTGACAAGAAGACCTCTCCGACAGCTGCCATTTGGACTTCGACTTCAGCTTCCGAGCTCGACTCTCCTCCGCCCAGTACACCTGTACAGTCTGCTCCATTGCCCCTCTTTCTGCCAAGTCCTACGCTCTCTTCATCAGACTCTGATGCCCTGGAATTAGAAGAACCTGTAGTTGCATCTGACTTGAGTTCAAGCGTGAGCAGTGCTCCTCCTACTTCAACAATTTCAGCGTCGTCGGATATGACCAGCTCCCTCCATGACACAGATCATGTAACAATGGGTACCACATGGACTGGGTGGAGTCAGGAGGTGGCCCAGGGAGAAAAACGCTTTGAAGAGAACGAGGACGAAAGGCCCTCCAAGAGGCAAAAGATTTCTGCAGATACAATCATCCAAGTCGTATCCACGCTGAAACCATCTCATCTCAGGACTAAAACTACGCCTGCTAATCCGCGAGAAGACATAAGGCGACACCTAATCAAATATTCGAACGGCAACGGACAAGCACCAAGTTCATCACCAGACGACGGAGACTGCGAGACTGAAGAAGGCGGAGAGGAAAATGTAGAAACAATCGGTGGACCTGCAGAAATTCATGGCGAAGAGCATGCAGACATGCACAGCCAAGTCATCCATAAGATAGACATCGGTGGACAAAGCTCTGATGTTGATGAAACGGACCTCGATAACAACATCGAAGACGATGAAGTTACAAGTCATCCCTCCGTTCTTGAAGCGAATATTGCAACTTCCTCCCCACAGCCCATCCTACGACCCGAAGTCATCCGAAACGCTTCTGAGTCTGGGGAAATCGACCTCCGAGTGAAATTTGCCCAGATTATCGAGCGATGGAGCAAGTTGCAAAGGAAATCCCCTTCTCCTGCATCTCTAACTGATTCCCCACCAACAACTGGTTTTGACTCTGAAGAAACAGATCTGCATGCTGAAGAAAGTCTCTCTCGGGTCATAGAAAAAAATGATTTTCTCAAAATGGATATACTTGGTCAATTCAATTTAGGGTTTATTCTTGTGCGGAGAACGAAGGTTGCCAGCAATATGGATGATTTATTCATCGTGGATCAACATGCTGCAGACGAAAAATTCAATTTCGAATCTCTCCAACAGACCACCCTGATCAAGTCGCAAAAACTATTCCGGTAGGTCACCCCATTCACACTCTGCGGACAGACTGTTGATAATTACACGGAAGACCAGAGATCTTGGAACTAACAGCTTCGCGTGAAATGGTTGCACTAGAGAACATGGACATATTAAGAAAGAATGGCTTTGAAATCGATGTCTCTATGGATAATATGGGAGAGCAGAGACAGGTGAAGCTGACAGCCAAACCGGTCAGCAAGGAAACTGTGTTCGATATGACAGGTTAGTGTGCTGTTTCTGTCTGAGAACTTGCTGCGTCTTACTATTTTGGATTCGCTACTAGATTTAGAAGAGCTAATACATCTCATCGAAGACCATCCGAATTCCCAAGTGGTGAGATGCTCAAAGGCTCGGTCCATGTTTGCCATGCGTGCMTGTAGGAAGAGTGTGATGATTGGGATGCCTCTAAATAGGACCCAAATGACTACGGTAGCTTCTGCAATCTCTTCCATTCCCCGAACGGTCTGTGTCTCATCAGTTGCAACCAGGTTGTCCAACACATGGGAACCATGGATCAACCATGGAACTGCCCGCACGGTCGGCCGACCATGAGGCATTTGTACGATCTACGCGGCGCATTGAAGAGGCAATCAAGACAAATAGAATGGCAGGACCTCTAATAGTGTGCAGAACGTAATTTCTACTATTTCATCGCGATCTACGTATGGATATCTATTGTAATGGGATCTTTTTGAATATACATCTAGAGACACCGTCGTCCTGCAACACCCATTCTCTTTCTAGGGTGTAACCCCTTCTCCTAGGAAGCCACACACACCAAACGTACCAATAAGCAACGCCGATCGAAGAGACTGAGAGGGAAACCACGGAATGAGACTATTGTAATGTTTAACAGGGAAACATATACAATTGGGAAGTTCCAGACGTACCCAATATGGCAGTCTCTCGTAAACTTTGGTCGATCCTGGTCTTGGCGGAAACAGGGGAACTATAACGAGAAAGAGGTTGGATGCGAAGAATAGTAGCACGACAACCCTGGGTGACTCGAATGGTGGATTCCAGTCCCGTTTACGTGCAGGGGAGAGGTGTAGGAGAACGAGGCCAAAAGAGACCAGTGTATTGATGAGAGCTAGGCAATACGACGACACTAGAATATGTAAAAACACATTTATTGGCCACGCAACCAAGAAGGACACACTGACAGCTGATCAAAAACAAATACACGTCTCCAGGTGGCGGGAGGACCATGAACATACAAGACACGAGGTATTGGGCGAAGAGACCGGCCATTGGCGCATTGAAAGGTTTGTTGCTTGCGAAGAATGATGAAAACGGGAAAACGCCCTCGCGGCCAAGTTCTTGGATCACTTTAAAAGTTAAGGATTAACCAGGTGTATTTGAAAACGGATAGTAGACATACCTCGACCTTGTGTGAATTGCCCGGATAGCATGTTTCCAAGAAGTGATAGAGCAATGAATGCACTCAGACCCTTGAAATTGCAGGATCGTTAGGATCCAGAGATAAGACGTCTCATTAAGTGCATACCCTTTCAAATGTAGACCCAAATAAATTGCGAAAAAATAATGCGCTGCCAGTATTGAGGTTGACAGGTTGGAGTTATCAATACGGTCATAAATAGGACACACTCACGCGATGATTCGTCGACTCTCCAGGATGTCAGTCTTCGAGACCACAGCGAAATATGCCAGATTAACCAACAAGTAAACAGCAGATACTGATGCAAGCGCGATAGGTGCAGCACGTTTTATGGTTCTGACTGGATCGCGGATCTCTGATAGAGCATAATTAGCGTTCGAATATCCAACGAAAGACCTATGAATGATAATGATAATCGGAAGATGCAAGGACACCAGAGAAAGTGCCATTACCAAATAACACTGTAGAGTCCAGTCACAAAGGCATTAACGCCCGTGCCACTTCCTTCCCACATCTTTCCCCACTGAAAATTGTCTGGCTTCTCGTATTCATCGCGAACTTGGAACCCGGGGAAGTCTAAGAGGCAAAGAAGCCCCATCATGGATATTAAAGATAATATGATCAGCTTTAGGACTCCGAGGGAGTTCTGCAGTCGGACGCCAAGGTTGAGCATCGTTCCATGGACCAAAAAGTTGAAAGTGAGGCAGAGCCATGCAATGAAACGCGTATTGAACCGAGTAGGGGTCAAAGCCATGGCATTGATCACATATTCTCCGAAAACAGTGCTATTTGCGGAGGATGTTCCCTGTGTTTTCCCGTGTCAGTAGATCGTGCTTCACGCTGTGAAGACAAGCATACTGTGATGACAGCATATACAGAATATGTACAGGTCGCAAGAAACTTGGGATGTTGATAGATATACTCGAGATAATTCTTCTCTCCACGCTACGGGGTAGGCCCTGACATGCGCCTTGTTTAATCTTGAGATGAATAGATAGCGTATGGTCTTACGGTTCCGAGTTCTACATACACTGCTGTTCCTCCAGCGGCGATTGCAGCCCCGAGAAACCACATGAGAAACGAGACTCCGACACTACCAGAAGACCGTAGGATTGCACTTGGAGTTGCATAAATGCTGTAGAGTGCTCGGGACATCATTCGTATACTTGAGGGTGGCTCTGAACGAACCCAGTTCCGATGATGCGGTTAAAGATTAGGAAAATGGCACTGAACAATCCTGCGAATGAGTGCCCAGTTAGTCAACGAAACTAAACAAGTTGCTATACAGACCAAGTTGTCGCTTAGAGGGAGGGACATTATCGTAGACATCTCCCTCTGATAAGCAAGGTCATATTGGCATTTCGAAGGAGACTACGATGCAACCATATACCGTCTTGCCCATTCCTAATTGGAGAGTTATGCAAAACGTTATTCGTCCTATAGTCGGTTGGAGATCCGGAGGGCAATAACGGTTGACGTTCAGGGATACTCTGAGAATGAGACATCAACTGAACAGGTCGGAACCACCGAACAGAGCACATGATCACGAGCAATAATACGCACCGCTGACAGTGACAGGACGGATATGGCCGCGGAAGCACCTACAGGCACCTATATCCCGCCCAGATTATTGATGCTTCTGCTTAGAGCAGCACATGTACAGAGACACACGGAATAAGATTTAGTTGAAGTTGCATTAAGTAAATGTCTACAGTACAGTCATTCCCTAGTCCTTGAGACACCCCATTCCTTGAGACAGTCGGCATCTCGAGCTTCACCCACTTACCAGATCCTCTTGAAAATTTGCATGCATATGTTCATAAGCATTATACATACTGTATATTTATTTTGAAGGATAACAACCGGAACTTGACTTGTGAGGTACATTTTATTGCTTTGAGACAAGAATCTGAAATTGATGAGGCTTCCCCTGCTACGAGGAGGTGTCCTAAAATTTTGGGTATTTTCTACAGTATATATTTAGCAGTTATAAATGATATAAGAATGTTTTTGGGGGTGTTCAATGTCAGAGGAAGGTAGAATATACTCGAAACCATTTCTGAGAACCTGTCAGGGATCATTTTGGTCACAGCACGTGGTTTGATCAGCTCTTATCGGAATAAATCCTGCGCCAAAATGTGTGATGTGACGGCTGTCTCAAGGACCTGTTTTTGACCGATAAGACATTTTTCAGCTGATTCCTTCATCGCCCCCTTCCTTCACGGCCGAATGCCCTTTGCAAGTATCACAATGCATGTTCATGGACTCAAATATGTAAGATCGGATGTTTTCAGGACAGATTCTACCAGAATCATATTTATGGAGGGCAATCAAAATTTCATTGTCTCAAGGACTAGGGAATGACTGTTGAATCGAGAAATTTAAAATGCGGAACATCGCAGAGACCGAGGTGGGAAGGACTGATTAGAATAAGTGGCATTGTTTGTTCTGCGTGGGTCCTTGTGATTTGGTGTGGTTTGGCTGAACATATTCGCACTTGTTCCAGTAGCCCACGTGTAGCCTTCAATGAGGCACACCGTTTCCAACCAGAGGCTCGTCGAGACTGGAAGTCTCAGAATGTCAAGATGGTCCGCTTTTCCCCTCTGATCTTGGGGCTTTCCCGTTGATCATCCCTTCTCTCGGTAGATGAACGAAGTTCTTTGGTACAAGTTCACCCAGTACGACGATTTACGGCAGGAGCTTCTATCCACGGGGGATGCAGAACTAATCGAGGTACATAATGTTCTTTCCTTATCTTATATTCGATGTAAATTTTCGCGTTACAGGATTCTGCAAAGGACGCCTTCTGGGGTGTAGGGACGGATGGCAAAGGGAGGAATGAGCTTGGAAAGGCATTGATGCGCCTGAGAGAGGTGCTCCGTGTATCTAAATGAGAAAATTTCAAGAGGACTTCGTTTTCTTCTAGCCATAGCTTCCGGGTCTTTCTCTGAGTCNGCATTGCCAAACATGGGACGATTTATCAGACCTCAATCAGTATTCTATGTATCGCAGTTTTCTCTAATATCAGGTATCGTATCTTCCTAGTCTATATATTCATATCATAATCTATCCATACGATCGCTTTGGAATACTATAACTACAACCCGTGACTAGAATAATAGCTCTCTGCTCGATAATATATCTATCCGCGCTATCTTCGCGTCAGACCACGATGTCTTCTGCAGAAGAGATTCAACACACAGAGCGAGAACACCATAACTTCACTGGCGCAGTTTACATCCTGGCATCGGATGAAAAAGAAGCAGTTAGGTATGTACACTGTGAGTACACATTCTTCAAACTTAACTGTCTTTCAAGGCTGGAAAAACAACACCACTTCCTCAAGCGCAAGATCTTCGGTGGTCAGAACTTTGAGCCTCCGGTTACCGTAAAGTCAGGCGACAAAATATTGGACGTTGGTACTGGACCTGGTAAGCGCCCCATATTGCGAATGCAAGGATCATCTCAACCCATGGGATAATAGGTACATGGCTTCTTGATTTAAGTGGCACCAGCGAGAATATATCCCTAGTGGGCATCGATATTTCATCGCACGCATTCCCCAATCCYTGCCCACCCAATACATCTTTCGAACGGGCCACAATAACATCTCTTCCCTTAGACTGGACTGGGACATTCAATGTCGTCCATCAGCGATTCCTTATCTCATCTCTCACACCCATACAATGGGACCAAAGCGTCCAAGAGATCTATCGAGTCCTCGAGCCTGGAGGGTGGGCTCAGTTCGCTGATATCTACCTCCCACCCTACGTCGTGGGACCTGCCAGTCTGAAATGCCTCCGTATCACGAACGCACTATACGGAGAAAAGGGAATTGATCACGCATCGTGTATAACTCTCCCGACGCTCCTTAAGAAGCACGGATTCGTGGATATAACGTATTCAGTCCGGGACATCCCTTTAGGGAAGAAGGCAGGAAAGGATGGTGTCTTGGCCAGCGATTTCTACAACAGTGCACACAGAAGTATGAAAACACCAGTTCTGAACGGAGGTGGTTTCGGTCTAGTTGCTTCGGAAGAGGAATTTGAGCGAGCGATGGATGAGTGTGCACAAGAGTGGGATGACATTCCTGGGGCAATCTGGAGGGTATTTGTTGTTTGCGCTCGAAAGGCTTGATTGCAGAAGATGTGGAAAGGACCTGCGAGTTGATTAAGACTATGAATTATCCACCCGTCTTCTCAAATAGTATACACCATTCTATGCCTCGACTTCTCTCGTCTCTAGCTCCTTTGAATCTAACCCCAATCCCATAGACTCTGCGGAGGCTTGCTGTTGCCACATACTACTGTATAATCCTCCTTTCCGAAGAAGTTCGTCATGAGTCCCTTGCTCGGCCACTTGTCCATCTCGGAGAACAATAATTAGATCTATGTCAAGAATCAGCGTTGAAAGTAATCCTGAAGTTTACAGTTACACACCGGCTTCGACAACCGTCTTCAACCGATGAGCGATAAAGATACTCGTCCTCCCTTGCCCAAGGATATCATTGATATTCCGCATCAACTCCGTCTCCGTGTGTGCGTCCAATGCAGACGTCTAAACCAGTTGGTCAATCATAGGTAAGTGTGATCAATGAGACAAATATCAGCTTACTGCTTCGTCGAAAAACAAGATTGGCGGATCCTTCAGAATGACTCTTGCGACAGCTAACCTCTGTTTCTNCCCACCACTGATCATCAAGCCTCTCTCGCCGACCTTCGTGTGGTATCCCTCCGGAAGGCTCAACACAGTGTCATGGACACGAGCCTTCTTCGCAGCCTCCATCACTTCCTCATCAGTCGCGTCCATCTTCCCATAACGTATATTATGCATAATATCAGCATGGAAAAGAGGTGTATCTTGTGGTACAACGCCGATTTCTTTTCGTAGAGATCCCAGTTGGATAGTATGTATGTCTTGATCGTCGATGAAGATACGACCAGAAGCGGGTTCGTAAAACCTGAACAACAATCGGAAGATCGTAGACTTCCCACATCCTGACGGACCGACGAAGGCAATCTTTTTCCCCGCTGGGACCTCGAAGGAAAGATTCCTGAATATGGGCCTGTCGGGGTGGTATCCAAAGTTAACGTTCTCAAATCTGATGCTGCCTCCCTTGAGGGCCAAGGGTCTAGCATCGGGTGCGTCAATAGGCGGCGGGTTTTGTTCGCGCAATTGAAAGAGGACCTCCATGTCAAGGAGGTTTTGACGCATCTCACGGTAGATAGTCCCAAGGAAGTTCAACGGAAGCGAGAGCTGAAAGATTAGTTGGTTGACCATGACAAGGTCGCCGACAGACATCGTTCCTAGAGAGGTGTTCAAACGGAAGGAAAGAAGAGGTCAAAGAGCAGCACCTACCATTGATGACTCCCTGTGCAGCCATGAACATGGTCATGGTCAGCGCAGAAGAGAATATGATATTCTGGCCGGAGTTGAGGTACGACAACGAGGTCGTGATTTTTACCGATGATTGTTCATACTCCTTCAGATGCTTGTCGTATTGAGCTATCTCGTACTTCTCATTGTTGAAGTGCTACGGCAGCATGCTCAGCATTTGAACTCAGATATCTCTCCAAACTTACTTTGACAGCTTCAAAGTTGATGAGAGAGTCTACGGCCTTGGTAGCTGCCTTGTTATCCGCTTTATTGGCTTCCCGCCGGAAACGTGTCCTTAAAGAATCATCATTAGCCCTTGTCAAATCACGGCTCCAGGAGAGTCCTTACCGCCACGAGGTAGTCCGCACAGTGAACCAAGTATAGGCAGCCAGGGTCGCTGCAGTTACAGCGGCAAAATCCCAGCCAAATTTATATGTCTAGTGGCATATCTCAGGATGATCGACGCGTCACAAAGAAAATGTACCTACCAAGATGCCACAAACCATACTGATTTCCAGAGCTGTGGGAGCTATTCGAAATAGGATGGCTTGGATCAAGAAAGTTATGCCTCTTGAAAGGACTGTTCAATAACCACATTCGACAAGGTTGTAGAAATGCTTACTTGGTTCCTCTGTCGATAGCCCGTGTGAGACCACCTGTCTGCCGTGATAGATGGAAGCGAAGGTCGAGGTGAAGGAGTTGATCGAATGTTTCCCTTGCGACTCTTCTAATAGCGCGTTGGCCTATGTTCGCGAACACTGCATTAAGCAGCTCTCCGAACACGGTTGCTCCTATTCTTGCAGCACCATCTACATTCATCAAGACATATACCGTTGATCCATCTGGGGAAGGACTAACATCCGAGAATAAGAGAACCAGCTACGACCCAAACAGTAGACGCGTCGGATATGTTCAGATTTAATGAATCCACGACTTCTTTGAATATTAAGGGAACTTGGACATTGAGAATCTGCTCAAGAAAAACTCAGAATACTATTATACGTGCCCAAGGCCTCTTCCCGTACCTTTCCAGCAATCAGCAGTACGAATCCCAGAATGACTGTCCCTCTTGTCTTCCAGTCTCCCTTGGGCCAAACATTTTCTAGTAGTCGTTTGATGATAGTCCAATCACTCCTCCGCTGCTCTGCTCGTGTCATTTTCGTTGTGTCTGTTGCATCGGAAGGTTTCTGAGGTGCAACATGCGTCGGTTTCTGCTCTTTGGCATCTTTCTTTTCTACTGTGGGACTACCCTGGCCAGCCAAATGTTGGAATCCACGGAAAGACGAGAATGTTTGCTTGAAAACCGAATGCCTACACCGTGAAGGTGGTGGTAAAACGAATAAAGTATTGTTCCGGAGAGACACATTAGCCCTTGAAGTCTGGACCCAAGAAGATCTCCCGCTTGCGCGAAACGCAGCACCAAGCCTGGATATCGACATTCTAGACAGCCATTTGCTAAGGTCAAGCTGGAGGAGAGAAAGAGTGCGATGGTGGTGGTCGGAAGTAGAGTTGAAACATAATACGCGTTACACTTGTAATTGCTTCAGTCATATTGCGTGCTTCCGTGGTCGCGTTATCTTATCTGATAATTTATCATCACATTATAATTTAATCACTGCACATCCTCGCTGTGACCGGATTTGTCTTTCACTTCATTTTGTACTCAAGGTATATATATAAACATAACTTATTCTTGAGAATCATGAAAGTAGCGTCTGGTATTGACTATCAAAGAGCACTCGAGTCTATTGGTTCCACCAGCGTCATCTTCACTCTCCCTCTCTGTGTATTTCTATCTTTTTCAACCTCGATCTTCACCACAACCTTATCAAACACCGATATCTTCACATCATCCTCAACACTTATCGTGTAGTTCTCGGCATCGAACTTGGTGTCTCTTTTGAACATCACCAGACCCTCAATTCCCAACCTACAAAGGCAAGTCAATATGAGAGGTCTCTGATGAAGGATGGCCACATACTTTGACACAAAGACACCCAAGCCATTTCTAAACACCCTGATAACGAAGGCCTCCTCTTTAACACCCTCTTTCTCCCGTTCGTTCCTGCCCTTCAGAGCTAAGCCAACATAGAACTCAACGCTCGCTCTGCCAGCCATCTGTGCCATCCGATGTCTCCGATTCACCACATCCAAAACCCTCTCGACATGTTGTTTCGAGTGCAATGTGGCGTGTAATGGCGAGTACGATATCGCGGCTGACAATTGTCTATGAGCCAGTACATCTTTCGATAAACATCATCAGTGCGGACAACATGGAGAGGAAAGAGTTCAAAAAGTACCGGCATATCGTCGAATAGGACTGGTAAAGTGAGTATAAATGGGACTCGCAAGTCCATAATGTCCAAATGTGTCCTTCCCTACACTCCCAGAGGAGAAATACTCTGCGCTCAACATACACCTCGTCGCCATGATCCTAACGAGGGTGTTGAACGCGGGCTCTGTCGGATCGATACACTTATCCAAGGAAGCAGCGAGTGCGCCGGAAGAGGACACATCCAGGACCAACCCTTTCCGCTTCTTCAGGATGTCCTGTAGCTTCTCGAAGTTCGTTTTCGGCGGCGGTAGATGCCGACTATACGAAGATAGCTTCATAAACTCTCTGTCTTCAATACGCAGAGAACGGAGCCAACGCACCGTAGAACAGCAGTCTGTGGGAAGACTTCTTGATTTTTTCTCGCCACGCTGATATTTGCCAACAGCATGAACTCCTCCACTAAGCTATTCGTCTCACGCATTTCTTTTTGTTCAACGTCGATCGGATCGCTGCTCTCCGAGCTATCAAGATGGATCTTGACTTCAGGAGAGGCCAAGTTCAGGGCACCGGCAGCCATACGACCCGCTTTCAATTTGATAGCGAGAGTATTCAGGAGACGGATTCCCTCGGTGAGTGGGTCTGTTAAGTTTCTGTCGATAGACAGTTTTATAATCTTGGACAAACAGGAAAGGAAAAGTACGTACGGGTCGTCTTTCCGGACCTGTGCTTCCTCATATGTAAAGGCAGACTTGGATGCGATAACAGACTTGGTGAATCGAACATTCACGATTTCTGCCTCTGGCGTCATTTCCTACTCAAACGATCAGTAAATTGTCGGGAAAAACGTGAGGATAGACATACCCAGATCACAGAGAACGCAAGCCTTTCAACGTAGGGACGTAAAGAGCACAAGTTAGTACCCAAGAGAGCAGGCAACATGTCTATACGTTTGTCCACTAAGTACACCGTGGTACCGCGTGAAGCAGCCTCACTGTCCATGGGCGTATCGGCATGTACAAAATGAGAGACGTCAGCAATATCTATGAAGAAGGCACATTTCATTGGTTGCATAAGTTGGCGGCAGATTACTATACTCACGGACACCAGNCTCGATGTTCCCATTGGGAAGAGGCCGTGCATGTAACGCGTCGTCGATGTCCTGGCACCCTAGTGATATGGTCAGTACACCCTTCGGCACGAGTATGAGCTCTATTTTTTCACCAGGAGGATCGATGCTGCAAATGATCATGTCTCTCAGATCTTCTCTATCCCTCCACACGGGACCCCCCTCTTCCTTTGGCGGAACAACCCACTGTTCGCCTTCCACAGGCAAACAATCTAATATCGCCTTCCCGAACGGCCGATACGGGACCTCAAACTCCAATAACAGACTCTCTTGCTCTGCTTCCTTGCTCTCCACTTTCCCCAATGCACGGACGAAGTGACCTTCGGGGTATCGCGAGTTGACATCCCACCGGTCGATGGTAACAAGAATTTTTTGTCCAATAAGAGTTGGCGCTTGACGGGTTCGTAACCGAATGCGGGGAAGTAATCGAGACACGGGTGTTGCAAAGACACTTTGTGAAGAGAGTGAGGTGCTCAGGGATGAGGCGAGGGATGTGCTATCAATATGACATACATATCTGAACCAGAATTAAAGACTTAGTTCACAAGGGAATATACAAGAAAATATTACTCACGCTCTCCAATTTCTCTTAATGACACCCACGATCCTCCCGGTAGGCTGTTTCTCCAAATCTTGCACCGCTTTGGTGGCACGTAAAGCTTTGGCCTCTCTGGCAGCGATATCCACATCATCATCGTCACCCTCAGAGCCAGAATCTTCCGCATCGTCATTCTTGAGTGTAGCTTCCTGATCAACAACTTCATCTGCAGGTGCTTTCCATTCTGTCTCATCGAAAACTTCGACAACTACGACGTCTCCGTTGACAGCCCGATTCATGTTTTCACGTCCAACAAGAAGGACAGGTTTCGTAAACGCAGGAACAGGGACACTTCCCTGGGCGTAAGACATGAATAGAAAACAATGGAATAAGAGGTATGAGGCATACTTCGAGGTAGTTGAACTGATTGGCATTGAAATGGCCTTGGTGAAGCTGACCGGATTTGACACCTGCAAGTAACACAGCTTGAGGAAGATACTGTAGAGAAGAGGTTGAGATCATATGTATACTTGGGAAACGGAGACACAAACTTCTGGATACAAGGCTTGTCTTCCAGCACCAGACGCCCTGGTAGGCTCGATGTTTTCCGAACCAGCAGCTGAAAGAAGGTCTAGAAGTTGATTAGAGTCTTCCATTCCTTCGACGTACTTCCGAACTGTTTGTACCATCAGAATTTCAGCAGAGGGGCAGGCAAAGAAGATATTATACCTGAAACGCATGCTAGACCCTCTTTCTCTGCTTTCTGCCTATTGGCGACGTCTTCTGTCATAAGAACAATCGTCGGCCCTGGTATATGGAGGTTGTACCAAGACGCAGCCTTCCGGATCCCTCGGTCGTTTCTATCATTCGGTGTTTCTCCCTCCTCTCGTATTATCGCAGTTTCCCTATTAAACCCCATAAACCCAGACAAAAATACAATAAGAAACCACTCCGAACGTACGATCGATACTCATTATAAAACACCCATATCCGCTTATCCTCCGCTTTGATGAGGGTTTTTAGTCTGTTGTATAGAGGTAAAGACCGATGTCTGACTTCTTCAATAACTGTTTGCAGTAATATCATCGGGGGCGTAAATAGAGGTGATTCTATCAAGTCCATCTAAACGGAACTTGTTAGGTGCATAAAGGATATTGGGGCTACCATACTTGAGATAAAAAGACATTTGTATCGGGTAGAACGAAATGGCCTTTGAGAAATGAGGGATGCGACGTAGGTGTTAATCCATCGATATTGGAACAAGTATAACATTGTTGGATCCCACACCCAACATCATCGCGTAGATATCGTTCACGAAGGACTGTAATGGAAAGACTTGAGAAAAGCTTCATGGGTTGCAAGACGCATTTTGCGTGCCTTTAATAACCTTCCCCCTTGCTGTTTTCTTAAAGAATTTGCGCTGCGTAATAACAGCCTCAGTCCTTGGTCGTTTTCGAATAGTAATTTCGACCATAGCGAAAATGAGGTGAAAGTTAGGGGAAGAATTATCTCGCTTACATAACAGAGATTATACAGAACGCCACAAGTGCTTGTTTTATCCAACCACATCTGAACTTCACTTTTCACTCGAGATAGGGTTTCTATCAGTATTATTAGTATTCGAATAGTCCTAGTAGCAATCTATCGTACAAAAAATAGACCCCAACTAACCATCTCAAACCTTCAATGGCGACCACGCACCCTTCGTGGTTTGTTCCATCTGCATCCGCTGCCTATCTCTCCGAGCAAGGATAAACTGCACAATCAAGCCAATCAACAACAACCCTGTAGCTACGGCGAAACATATCGTTGTAATAAGGAGGGAGTTCTTCTCTTTTCTCAACGACTCATTCTCAGTCGAGAGAGCACTTTGAGATTGAGCGTTTGCAGCGCTGGAGTAGATATCCCCGGCTGTGATTCCGGCAGTGCCAAAGAGCTGGTTGGTATCGTCGACTGCGCATTTAGTGTCGTCGCCTTCGGGTCTCTATATGGAGCCGTCAGACACTGACTGCCAGAGAACCCTTCATGAAACAACGTACGGTACCATCGAGGAAGTAGTTAGCAATGATCTTCTGTGTACAAGCAGATCTCTGCGCAAGCGTAACGTGCTACGGAAGGGATGAGGCTCTTGAAAGTAGACGTTAACAGACCGGAGAACATACCCCGAAACCTTGCTGCTCGATCAACGTAGCACTATCACCCAAAGCGGCTGCTACAGCTTGAGCATCTTTGAAGGGGGTCGTTGGGTCGGCGGTGTTCCCGATGACAAGAATAGGGTTAGCCAGCTGGGAATTGAACGGTCCTGCGTATCTTTCTACAGCGCGTACAGGCCAAAGATGGCACATGTGGGCGGGCTGTGGGACCTGGGGGNCGACTGAAAGATATATCAGTCAGAACGAAAAGAGAGCCCGCTGCTTAAAACTGTCTTACATGTACCAGAAACCTCCCGGGCTACTCTCAAGACTTCGTCAAACACCATCTGTGTCGTGGTGTTTCCAGGGTCAATGCTGTCACCACAAGTGATAGCTTGGAAATTGAAATCGGGCGCTGCCTGGTCCGCGAGAGTGCTCTGTTTCTTGACAAGCTCTCGGATATGTGCATGGGCCGGATGCTCGTCGCGGGCAGTCAATCCGGAAGCTTGGGCAACCTGAGTGATGTTGCCCCAAAGGAAGAACAAGTCCTCGTTGGCAAAATCTGACCAACCCTGAGGCGAAAACATAGCACTTTGGATCATCGACCTAACCTGTGTGCTTGTTCCGACGGTGAGACGGCCCTCTTGAACTAGGTCGTACGCGAGCTGTTGAAAATATGTCAGGAAGATCGAAGTCCTTGAGAAGGGCACAACGAACATTGATGAGATCCTGAGCCCATGATATAATATCTTTGCCACCATTGACGTTGGTGTCTGCGAGCCTGCATCCAGCAGGACCAGCCATTGTGCAGCCATTAGCGAATCCTTGCCACGCTTCGTCGACAGACTCTACACGGATTGCCCAGGCCTACACAAAACTATCGTCAGAATAGGCGCGTGTATGGTTTTCAAAGACGCTCACCAGATCAGATCGTTGGGCTGAATGGAATTCTGGGTCCACAACACCGTCAAGGATAACCCTACCAACACGATCAGAGAACACTGTAGAACACGACACGTTGAGGATCCCAGATCAGCNTATATAACCCTTAGCTTACTGTTGACGAAGAAATTTCCTATGACAGTTCCACTATAAACTCAGTTCATCAGCATTGATCCTCTCTCTCGAGATGAGCATGAAAGTAACATACTAGCTGAAACCCCAGTAGTTGATCAATTCGCTTTCGCCATCGATTGCATCTGCTAATGATACCATATCCCTCACCGTTGCGGCAGTTCCAACAAACTGCAAGAACTGCCCTGCTGGTTGCGAGTCGCATTCCTCGCTCAAACCTGGAATCACTTGATCGAAGTTGGATGCGAACGAGAAGAAGTTCTCAATATCTTGCGTATCGGAGAAGTTGCCACGGACATCTAGGCCGGGGAAGATGAGAGAACCGTTGAAGTAGTTAACGTAAGTTTGCGCAGAAGAGAAGCAGCTGATGTCTCCGGGGCTAGGGGAAGGCAATGGATGTTTTAGTTCAATGTATAACGAGTGGCAGGAAACTAAGGAGCGCACAAAGTAAGTTGGCCGACACCTCTGGGATCCCAGCTGACAATATCGTATCCTCCTCCGGTGAAGTTACTCAGTTGTGCTCCGCGTCCAAACACGAGTTCCGTCCCAGACTCCCCCGGGCCACCTAAAGGAACCCCTTGTATTAGGGACCGGTAACCAATAGTTAGACATAAGTTAAGGAACCTGGATTGGTGAAGAGTGTCCCCACGCGCTCCGTCTGAGCAGCAAACTTGGCCACGAAGATTTGTCCATTTCCAGCCGAAGCATCCGCGTAGTCCAAGGGAACGGGAAACAACGCGCAGGCGAACCTCTCGTCGAACCCTTGGCAAGGTTGCCAATCTATTTCTCCAGTAGCTGGGGTCTAATCACCGTCGTCAGGAGAGTTCTGCAGCAGACCAAAAACGGAGAGAAACACACACCTGTCTTTTCCAATACTCCAAATCCACCGACGTCGGTGCAGGTTTAGCGGAAACGGACAGGAAGAGAGAAGCCAAAATTGTAAGAGATGAAATCAAGGCCATGATTTTGTCGTGAAAAGATTGTGTGGATGTTGAAATAGTAGTTCCAGACGTATAACTAGGACTAGCCTCCGGGAGAAAGGAAAGAGAATAGAGCCCTACAAGGGTCTCTTGAAAGAGAAGTTGAGAAATAAAGGAAAGGGGAAGATGAGGGTAAGGAGGAAGGGACTATTTTNGTCGACATCTTTATATTTCAACGCATGTGTTGATCGAGAGGCACTGTTTTGGGCTTGGCNAGCGGGGGAAGGACAATGGAAAGTGGTAGAGAGAAAGATCAATGAGTCACCGCTATGATGGTAACGATACGTCCACCAATCAGGTACGAGGAGGCGCCACAGAGGTATGTACTATGTACACTGTGGCGAGTTCATGGCCGAGCACACCGCAAGAACTGTAGTTTGCAGATTCTTGAGGTTCACTACGTAACATCGTAACTGTGAAAAATACGGATGCGCAGAGAGCGAAGACGGACTTAGGGAGGTAGAGGATCGCAAAATATCCCTGTGACCCAAGACTATTGTCGATATGAAGACCTCAACTTGAGGTCCTTTTACGGAGAATACTATATATATATATTAGGCCTTTTTGGGGGAATAAGACCTTCTTCCTAAGAGTGTATGGTGCACAATCCCAAGTCCTGGTATCCCTCGCTCTTGTAGAGG
Source organism: Chondrostereum purpureum (assembly GCA_004354395.1). Taxonomy (NCBI): domain Eukaryota; kingdom Fungi; phylum Basidiomycota; class Agaricomycetes; order Agaricales; family Cyphellaceae; genus Chondrostereum; species Chondrostereum purpureum. Next base: position 97,601 of record LBLO01000013.1, read on the forward strand.
TCAAGGAAGGCACCCGAGTTCACCATTCTTGCTTTTGCCGAAGACCATACCTAAACGCTACATGTGATCTCCCTAGCAAGCATGGTGATGTGAGATTTCGAACAAAGTGAGGCAGAGAAAGGGCGCCCGTAATCTGAGGAGTGTATTGATTTATATTATGCGTTAGTGTACTTTTCATCATGGATAAGGTGCAATCAGCAATTGCCGCTTGAACGACGATCTTGCAGGGCAGGCCGTTTTGTATCGAGTAGCCTGTATGATTGAGTTTACATGGGTCTGATACCCACGAGCCATATCACGCTAGTAGAGGAATCAAGAGAGTTCGAGGTAATGCTCACTATCCAACCTTACCATGTCAACATTATCACTACAACATGCCTTCAACTAGACCAACCAAGACTCTGGTTCCCAGTCGCACCTTCCTTTCGCCTCCCTTCCACTCCGAAACGTGCTCGCGAATACCAGAGACTTCGTTAGCCATCTCTTTCCTCAGTGTCGTCGCTGACTGGGGAGCAATCATGAAGAAAGATAACTCTGTGTCAATGTGCGCGGAGCGCGAATTCAAGTTTGTTGAGCCGAACAGACTAAGAACTGGATCCGACTCCGCGGAAGGAGAGACCCATAAACCTAGGGGGATCACGGTTAGTTTGAGAATCTCAGAACTTCGAACAAAACTGGCCTTTGGCATGGTACGTCCAATCCTCCTTTGCCCATTCATTCAACTCTACAAGAAAAGACTGCCCAGAGGCACGAACGGCGTTCATGAAGCGTTGTTCTAACAGTGTGTAACCCTCAGGAATACGTCCTGATACACCTTTAGATCCATAGAATCCATTGGCCTTTACGGTGCGTCAACTGAGGCAAACGTTCGGTTTGAAGATGAGGACTGACTGACCTTGGGACTGGCAGCAACAATCCTACACCGAACATCCTGTGAAGCCAGAACTAGGTTCTGATAGTGCTTCGAAAGGCCGAAGTAGCCACTTGTCATATCCACAAGGAGGTTTCCTGCACTAGCCAAATGTTGGAACAGGAGCTTCATACCCTTTTCTTCTTCGTGTACACCAAATTGTCCTGCTTGGATGAGCGGTACCAATGTCACGTCATCTTCCTTCATCTCGACAGGTTGTAGGCTCTGATATTCCTCCTGCAGAGCAGTAAAGCCTTCTTTAGCTCGCGCGTGGATGTCGTGGGGATGTGTTTCTGGGTCAGGCCAGTGCAGGGCATACCCCTCTCTGTGGTCGGAGAATTTTCCCAGAGGAGAGGATGAGGGCAAACCCAGTCGATATGAGAATGCCGTAGCTTTGTTTAGGAAGTCAAAACAATATTGTACAAGACGTTTGCTGCCGGAGAAATGAAGGTATCGGTCTTGACGATTGGTGAAGTATGATTTGTTCAGGTTCGCTCTAGTTAACAGTTGTCAAAGAGATAAAAGACACAGAAAAGTTGAGAGAACACCTACCCACTAATCATGACTTCCGTATCATCAATACCATAAACCTTAGCATGCCATGTCCCCCATCCTTCATTAAACCTTGGAGGAATTAACTTTGCTAATATCCCTCTCAGACTTGGACTTCGAAACAATGAAACGTGGACGCGTCCAGGGAACTCTTGTATCAACGGAAGTAGAATTTTAACAGTCGATGAAGAGCCTGGTCGTGTGCAACGGTTCAAATCCATTACTAGATGCAATTCTAGCATCTTTTTAGCTCTCAATGAACTTTTCAGGGCTTCTATCTGATAAATTTTCAATACAAAGGGGAAATTTTATATTATGAACTTCACTCACCAGCTCAGTTTCCTCTGACCCTATGTATAACGAAGAAATGAAAATCCTCTCTTCAGCCCTCCTGATCATATCCTGAAAATACAGACTTTCAGTGCTTTTTCTCATGATAGCTTCCGAAATTTACCAGAAGTAACTGATAGAACTCTCTGGGTTGCCTTGATATCTTCACATTCTTCGCAGGGACCCTGAATGTTGGCTGTGTACGCGTTAAATCCCTCGTAAATCCATGAAGAGACGTGTCAAAACGAGATAATGAACGAGTAGTGTAGTATTGACCCGAAAATAATTTATGGCACTGAGAGAGACGCGTTCGACAGAGGGCCATGAACTTTGTCGAGCGAAAAGTATATTGAAGTAATAGTATAGGGAAGGGAGATGAAGTTACGTCATGTTGTGGGTCCAGAGTTATCCAAGGGTTTCCGCAAGTCGACGCCACACATGAGTTTCTTTGACAATGATCAGGTCCCAACAAGAGCCTGGCAGCATAGGCAAGGCTTTCAACTGTTCCCCGAGAGTTGATAAAATATGAATTGGTGCTTCGTAAGTAGCCTAGATAAACTATAATACAATGATTGAAGCAACATTTTGGATTCGGATAGATCAGGAGTGCGATGTAAAGAAAATAAAACACTCGTCTAGCTACAAAACGTAGGGAGAAAATCCTAACGATACACGGTGCGAGATATAATTATGTGAATGGTATAGATGGGAATGCATGGAAACGAGGGAAAGAACACTTGGAGGGATCGCTTCTTGATCCCGAACCACCATCAACTACATTTCTTCCCACGGTCAACAAACGACCTGAGGAACGAGACAGACGGTGGTAGGGCAATAGATAGCTTGATAAAATTCCATAACAACTTCTTATCATTCATCACTGCTTTCGAAAACTGAATATATCAGGACAAA
>LBLO01000130.1:0-47278 GCA_004354395.1 Chondrostereum purpureum
CGTCTCCAGCAGAGTCTACTGCCTCCGCAGGTTCCTCTCCCTACCCACGGGCGGCTGCGTCCTCGCTACCCGCCACTTCGGCTCCCATCGCCGGCAGGAGTCGCTCTTCTTCTCAACCAGGACGCCGACCATCACTAGTCGGTGGTCGAGTATCACCTGTAGAGCTTCCACCACTACCCAACGGTACTGCACTCAATGGAAACATGCCTGTGGCCCAACGCAAACCATCCTTCCCGTCCAAGTTCAATTCGACCCTGAACATCAATACCGATTTCTCGCCCGTGATTCCAGGATCCAATCTTGCTCCTCCTATGAACATCCTCTCCGGCGGAGTGCCAACGACTCCCACTTCCCCCNTTCCTCCACAACCTCCTGCGGATCCAATGCGAAAACCATACCACCTTATGAATCTCTTACGAACGACTATGATTAGCCAGACAGGTGGATACATTACTAGAAGGTTGCATGTCCCGCAAGAGGTCTGGTCACAAGGAGGTGCTAAACTCACTAACTTGGTCGATAAGATTCGCGTCGTGGGCATTCTTTTTGCAGCGCTGGAGGACCTGCAGACCAGCAGCTCGGAATACTTCGGCGCAGGGAACGTGAGCAGTGGGATGGGTTTGGGGATAGGCAGTCTCGGCAGGAAAGAGGGCGAAGCGTGGATCGCTAGGCTCGAAGATTTCTCGACCGTCTGTGATGGTGTCGTAGCCAACTTCGGAAAGAAACTGGGTGTAGGGGAAGGATTTGTGATACGAAAGACTACGTGGGGCGACAAGCTCGGGCGGCGCTTTGATAAGTTTACAAATGGAAAAAAGTGAGTTTTCTCTTGTATTTCTTTTCCTCTTTCAGCCTGTTAATTCGATATCTAGCCTGGATTCCCCAGCAGCATACGTTCAAGGCCTTCGCAAGCTATTTTTACACGCCCAGCTACTAGACGAACATACGAAAGCGGTCACTTCGCAGCCCATAGCACCAGCTTATGCTTCCTTCCCGCCTGACATCCGGCTAGCAGCGGAGATTCGACTAAAGCGATCGTCAGAGTTCTTTGCCAGTGTCGTCTTAACATTCGTTGTGCGAGATCTATCGCAGCTGTTGGACAAGTATGCCAAGAAGTGCGAAAAGTGGCTAGCGGAATAAACGACTCTTGGGAGTTGGGTCTTTTCGTGCACAGTTGTCAACCGTGACGACGCCTGATGGACGGTGTTGCCCCCTTGCTTGGGTTTTTGAGCAAACCAAAATGACGTTGCTTTTTTGGGGAAGCTGGCCACCATCTCTACACGAAACCCTCTGTCGCGCAACTTGTTTCATATGTTCGAAAATCTTTGTCTATCGGGCTTGTTCTCCAACGGGAAAACAATTGGATTATTGGTGTATTTTATTACATATTCTCATTAACATCGGAAATATTCTTTTATAACCTGGAGATCAGTATCCACGACATACTTCCGTCTGTTTGTCTCTTTTTTTCGCATTTATTCTCTTTTCTTCTTCACTTCAACTCTTTTCTCTCTCATCATGCTTACTTATCTTGTCTGTCATCAACCTCTATCCTCTCTATAACATGTATATCATCTCCAATTCTCTTTCTTTCTTATAATCTACCAAATTTCTACAACATCATCGTTCGTCCAGGCGACGTAAGTGAGGTATGGGCCATTGTTGAACTGGGATTGATAAGGAATGCAACGGAATATATACAACAAATAAGTTATGCTAATAAACAGCTACAAGTACTAGTACAGATATGATACAGAAGAAGCATAGACTCTATTGACGTGAAGAACAGATGCGTTAGTGAATCGAGATGGGGCGAGGAGTCTCGATAATAGGGTCAGGTTCGGGGGTTGGGTCTTTCCCTCGGAAACGAGAAATTACACGAAGACGCTCAACTGAGATAGAGGCCGTTAGACAACATGGAAAGAAAAGAAAAGAATTGTGAACCCACGGTAATCCTCCCGGTCACTCTCGTCTATGATCTCGTCGTCCGAGTCAATAAGGGGATCGGTATTTATGATGACATGCCATGTATCTATATCGACACATGAGGGACGTGTTCATCGAATTAAGACGAGGAAAGCATACGTTGGAGCATGGTCCGGACAGGTCCAGAAGTTCTCAACGTTCTTTGAGAAAACCCCTTACGTTTGGGGCCCTCGGAAGTGGTGTATGGAGTAAAGCGGAGAGGGGAAGAGAGACGCTGGTATACTGGCTCAGTCATCCTTGTTCCATGAGGGAATGGTAACGGAGGCGCTGGATATTGATCAGGTAACCCTACCAAGGAAAATATCAGAAACCGTTCAAATATGAAGTCGCCAGAAGTGTTTACCGTCAGGAAGATCTTTCAGGAGGTTTTCAGTGTTCTGAAGTTCGGCCCTATGAGAAGAAAAGCGAGATGCAGTCTCTTGTCCAACGGAGGGCTTCGTCCTATTCCGTTTCTTTTTCTCTCGGGCAGGCTTCATTCGGAAGGCAGCAGTGCTAGGTCCTCGTCTCCCTTTTGATTTCCCTTCCGACGCAGAGGCGCTCGACCGGTTGTCTTCCAGGTCGACGATTTTCACTTGATGGGTCTGAGTTTCTTTCTCCTTCTCGCCTTGTGCTTGCAATATGCTTCCCCTTTGGGAGACCAGCTGGATGGCCAACTGAGTTTCTTCTTCTGGGTCTATATTCTCTAGTTTGTGTTCCTCCTCTGTGAGACGAATGAATTGAGGAGGTTTTCCGGGTCGCGCAGCATCGCAAAATGGATTTACAGAGGAAAAGTCATCGTAGTTGTCCTCGCTGTCGACAGTAGAAGATTCGAGGTAGTGGTAACATAACCAAAGGAAGGCTCTGGCCCGAGACTCGCTGCTATACTCGCTCGGTAGAAAGAGATCGACAAACTCTACTTCATTGCCAAAGTGGGACTGCCCTACTGACTGCCAAAGCTATCAGAAACGACGAGGTAAAGATCATGTTTTAACTTACATGGGAATGGTGAGATAGGACAAAGATAAGATTAGCGACACTGGTGGGAGGAATCTGTCCTGCACTCTACAGTGGCAAGGATTAAAGGATGAACTACATCCCAAGACTATATCACTTACTGCACGGGAAAGAATGTCGGCGGGGNTAGATGGAGCAGACTTGGTTTCACTGTCAAGCAAGGACGCTTTGAGGATAGCTTTGAGTCGAGGAGCATCTTGTAAGCTTCCTGTAGACCTTTGAAGGGATGGAACAGGATGGTACTGAGATTTATATTGTGGTTAATAAGATATCGGCGAAGCATTAGTCTAACTCACGGTACGAAGGGAGGTTTTCATTTCAGCGAAGACTAGTTTGAGCATGAACAAAACTGGAATGCCACAGGAAAAAACAAAAATGCGTACAGCTCATGGTCGTGCTTATCCTTCCCATGTTAGACAATAGGCATAGCATAGCAAGATCTGTAGCGAAATGTGGGAGTTCGACCATCTTCTCTTTGGTGGCCTTTGAAGACTTTGGGGAGTGTATGATGGAATTGACATAGAGATCCCGGAATGATACTTTACGGTACGAAGCCGTAGGATCGGAGAATACCTGGTTTCTATCCGAGAAGATATATGCCAGGACATCGTACTGGAGGTCCGCACGAGTCAGTGGTTCACCGTCATTGCGCTTCAGAGCGATATTTTGTCGACGGAAGGCCATTGGTAGATCCTCCAGAGTATGTGAGAAAAGCAAAGAAGGGGAACTTGTCGCGCCAGAGACGCTATCGTCTAGTCCCTTCAAGTTGTCTGTACCCCTTCTGAAGTCCACTGTCGATTTCCAATTGGGAATGGTAAAGCTTGGGGGGCGCGTAGAAGTCACAAACCACGTGAAACCTGTCATGTCATTTACATAATAATCAACTCGGGGGTATCCTCGGGAATCAGAACTGCCAAATCGGGGGGAGCAACCGTGACGCCGATCATGAAATGGGCGCATGTACGGAAGATGCGCGACAGAATTCTGGGCTCTCATTTCTGGAATGCATTTTGGGCAACCATCATTTCTCATGTACCTCAGTTGGCCCCCGTCCTCTTTCAAATAACTAACTATATCGTATAACTCTATCACACACTCTTTTTCAGACACATCTCGTTCTCTTCTTTCTCACAGAGGCTACCAGTACTGGGGCATGCGGCGTGCACTCACCCGCCGTCAAGTCCCAAAATAAATGCTGCGCCATATCTGTCTCTTGTCCCTTCTTTCATCTCTCGCATTTGGCCTCGATTATGTATTGACCGAGGCAGATAGCTCTCTGTCTTTCGCTGATGGATGGCAATCTGTGCGAGATTCTGTCTCTGGTCAATCAGTTCTGACGTTCAGTTCCTTGAACCAGAATGCCGCTCTCACTGCGTTACTTCCGGGTAAGTATCTCCCGTATGGTGGTATTCCACAATATTCATATGTATCCCAGAGAAAGCCATTTCAGCTTCTTACATTGGTTTCAAGAGCTCAGGTGGCTCCATCTATGGTATATGCATAGATGACTGCGGGACCAACAATTCTCGGATGACCTTCATCGACGGTAACGATGCCTCTTTGAAAACCGATTTCTCAGCATCGTCTGTATGTTTCTAATCGTTCTTCCCTGGAAGCATTTTATTCATATATTGCTCAGGTCACTCTTTTTACGGCTACTCTGAAGCCAAACTCCCAACACACCCTGCTTGTTTTCAATCAAGCTGATGGCCGATTCGACGGACAAGGTGTTTTGACGTTTAGTAGACTGTCGGTGACCACAGAGGACACAGTTGGTCAGTCCATCTTCACCCTCTCCGGGACCTTCAGATCTAAATTATTGATACTCTACATCACTAGAAACATCAGGTATGGGAAATATGCAAACCTCCTGCACACCTAGATTCCTCAATGTCCTCCTTTCTTAGACAGTGAAGTGACCGTAGCATCTTCCACACTGGCCACTGTGTCTGCAACATCATCACCAGGTGAGTCTGTCGCCCCTTTGAATATAACAATCCTAGAAGTTGCATTAGGTGCTGGAACCGTCACAACAACTTCACAAATTACTGTCGAAATCACTTCCACTGTGTCCACAATGGGTGCATTGAGTGTCTACACTTCCTGGATCATCTCCTCTTCCTCGTCGACGCTTGCCTCAACATTCTCTTCTGCTACTCCTTCTGTAGAAGCAGGCGACTCCAGCATAAGTCCACCGACGTCTCAGGGCATCAGTAACTCTATAATAGCCGTCATCGCAATCCTTTGCAGTTTGGCCGTTGCATCCCTTGTCATTGGTGTGCTCTTCTATACACGGTGTCGTCAACGTCGTAGGAGGTCGTTAGACCCATCGCTGGGACATCCTTCAGCACCATCAGCACCATCATTCCCTACCCAGCAGGTTACCCAAACCTACCAAGGNTACGATAGGTCCGGCTCCATCTCTGGGCAAGAACCTCTTACACCTTCGACAATGGGAGTCCTCGGAATGTCAGAGACGAGATTCCCACATGATGCGCCTCCTGTGCCTTCCTTGTATGAGGCGCCCTCCACTGTTGGCTCCCAAGAGCGTGCTAGTGCTCGAAGAGCACATGAAGCCTGGGTATCGTCAATCCCTAACCGCTCATCTCAGTTATGACGGACTGTACAGTACTTGTTTGTAGGCCTGTCCGGTACAGACCGTTTTATGAAATATAGTGAACAAACTAATGATCTACCCTGTACAATAGTGTATGTAGAGCGTACGTCAGTTGATACTTTGTTTCGAACATTCTATCATTGTCAAGGACAACGGNACGAATCGTTGGCAAAAGGCTACTACTCTACAACAGAGAAGACAACAAGGCAAGACTATTTTAAATTAACTTGTGCCGACGACGGGGTAATGTACGACGTTATTTGAAAGGTATAATGAAGAAAGAACGCGTATGTATAGAATGTAAAAAAGGGGTGATAAAAGATACAAGTTGAATGAAATCCTATCCAAAAACTGAGAAGAGAGCATCAATGGACCCCGGATAATACGGAATAAAAAAGATAGGAAAGAACGTTAAAAGCAAAAGAAGGTGCATCAATGTAAGAAGGTATCTGCAAGCTTATAAACAAATCCGAATGTCACCGATCTATCGAGTTCAAAGGGTTGAGTTACTATTGGTATGTCATGATGAAAGGGGATGAAATTACGCACTGGATGAAGTCCAGTAACCTTGGATAGTTTCCAAAACTTCAATGACAACACTACTTCTGTACATGAGAGCGTGGTCGGCACCCTTTACCACCTTCACTGTGCATCTGTCTTCGCCCATATTCCTTTCCATCCATCTCACCGCATTCTCCGCAATCTTCTCGTCTTTATCTCCGTACCATACTCTGACCTTGTGCGGGTACGACGTATATGAAAAACCCCAAGGGTGATTATCATGATTGAGAATTTGCAAGAGGTCATTGTGGGTTCCTTTAGCAGATTCGGCGTGCGACGCAGCAATAAGCGCGTTACCGAGAGTTGCCTGATATGAAGGATCGGCTCCTTCCTTTTGCAAGGAATCGGGGCTCGTGACGACGGAGAAACTTGAGTTGTGTATGCTAGGCGCAGGAGAGGAATGCATGGAACTGGGGGATGTAAAGGACATAGAGCGACGGACTTGATGTCTGTATGGAGTGTGGCCGACAGTGGGGAACTTCGATGGCGTTGCAGTGAGGAGTTCCTCAGAGCTGTCGGGATCACCGATTCTATTAGTCCAACTCAGGTCATCAAGGCCTAAGCCAATGTCGAGTCTAAGTGGAGGAGGGAGCTGGGGGCTTGTCGGGGTGCTCGGCTTCTTTGCAGACCTGGACTTGAGGGAACCCATTGATCTTAGAGCTTTTAACCGCCGAGCTGTCTGCGGTTTTGCTTCATCAGTCGGCGACTGGGGCTGAGAGACGGTTGGTCCTCGCAGGCGCCCCAAGAAACCACGGGACACCTTTCTCTTTGGCTCGCTGACCACACGGTTCTTCGCACCAAGGGTGCTTCGGCTTTCAAACCGACCGTCAAAATCCTTCAGGTCATCGTACTCACTAAAGTTACTAGATCCAACACTTGGACGGGACTGTGGATCTGCAGCTGAGGGATAGACGGTACCTAGGTCGTTGGAAGATGTCAGTGGAGAAGATGTCTGCTTTGCAGGGGAAGGTCGCGGGGTATAACCAATGCCTCGGTACGCGATTGTTGGAGGCTTGCCGATCATCCATGCCTGCAGCTTCCACTCTGCCGCTTGTGCTGTCTTCAAGAGGCCGTTTGGTATGTATTTCAGCCATTTATATCCACCTGTTTGTCGGATGAGCAAGAATGAATCGTTAGAGATGGGATTGAATTGAGTACGTACCATCACCACCTACCCAGGGGGCTAGAAGGCAGATATCCCCTTGGATACGGTTGCGGAGATTGCTGGAAAATGACAATGCATAGGGGGCTCCTGCAGAGTGGGCCATGATGCTGCAGCGGTCGATGTGAAGTAAATCCAGTATTTCCTCCACAACAGAGGCCCACTGCACGATTCCCTTAGCAGATTTTGCGCGTGGCTCTGTTCGACCCAGACCCCATCTAAATAGAAGGCTTAGTATGAAGAGGTCATAAGAAAGGTGACCAAACACACCTGTCTATAGTTATAAGCCTTAATCCCAAGCATTCTGCCATTTCATCGTACAATCCCATAATGTGTCGCACACACCCAAGCCCTAGGAACACAACCACAGGGAAACCTGACGGACTGCCCAAGTCTGACAAGCTAACCGTGAGCGGGTTATCGGCAGAGGCGTGAGGTGATCGAGTCAATTTCAGCAAGGTTGTCAAACGAGCTGAACGGAGGTACTGAGCTACTGCTTGAGATGGAGTGGATGGCATCGATAGAGAGCTCATGAAGGAGTTTTCGTAAGGAGAAACAGGTGGGTGTGATGAGGATGCTGCCGAGGATGAATATATGGATGTACCTCCACCACCGTCAGATCGCGGAGAGTAGATGCTAACGTTATCCGACATTGTCGAATGCCTTCTGAGATAAGAAGACGGCGGAATTGAAGGGGGAGGATAATGGGCCGCAACAGCCGACTTCATGGCTTTTTGGTGCTTCAGCGTCTGTTGTATCTCGTCGGCAATACTGTCAATGGAAGACCTCGCAGCCATGTCAGCCTCTTCTTCTATCGATAGCGGCTCTGGTTCTGGTTCCTCTTGTAGTGATACATGCCCGTGACTTTGGGCACGAGAAGGCGCTCGACTTGGGGAAGGTTTTGATCGTGCATGTCCCTCTGGTGCGTATGCACGGATAATATCTGATATGGAGGGAGCCATGCTCCTACGGTGATCCTCGACGCTGGCTCTACGGTACAAAGCCCCTGGGCGGAGATGTGAAGGGGGCAGAGGGTCGTCTTCAATTGGAGTTTGAGGCCCAGAGGTGAAGCCCATGGAAGATTTCGGAGTGACAGTAGAGGTAGAGGCGGTCCGGGCGGTAGCAGGACGGAGAGACCGTTTGCGACGTGGAGGTGTTGGGAAAGTCGGACTACTGATGTCTTCTTCGTCGTCGTCATCATCCGAGAAGCTGGCTCTCCGGGTAGGCTTGAAATGTTGCTTCTTTGAGCGCCGTGCCTTCCCTCCGCCCAAGACAACCCCAGGTNGGGGGGTGGGTAGGGGCGGCTGATACAAAGGATGATGATTGGGTATATCAAATGTAGAGCGCGTCAAGGGAGAGTTAAGCATATCATCTCCGCCATTCATCCCATCCACTAATGCATCCATTGTCTCTACACCGGCAACTGGGGGCGATACCATTACTGGAAAGTCCGGAAAGAAATTTGAGTCAAGCGGAGTATCTGGAGGTGTCTCTGAGTGCTGGGTGGATGAACCGGAAAAGCGCAGCGCAGGGGTGGATTGGTCTATCCATGAATTACTAGATCTAGATGAGGGACCTGTTCTTGAGCGAGTGCGAGTATATGATCTACTTGTATTGTAGATCCCGTCTGAAGTGTTGTAAATGTCATCTGCAGAGTTCGCGGTGGGAAAAGCATATGAATCTTGTGTCTTCTTCTCCCTGTTAGGTCTGCGGTAATCCATTGGTACAGAATCTTCGAATCCTATTGGAGAGATTGGAGATGGGGTTGGATTGCTTTCTCTGCTTCTTGTCCTATGGGAGCGAGTTGGCTTTGGCCTAGGATAAGCATCGAAGTAAGAAGGACGCGGGCGAGAAGGGTCGCTGGGTGTTGGGCTGGAAGTGTCTGCAAAAGGCTCTCTTTCTTTTCTGAGAGACATAAATGAACTGCTTTTTCTTGGTGTGCGATGTGAAGGAGGAGGAGAGGAGGGGCCAGGGACTTGGGCGCGGGCTAACATGGCGGATATATATATATGAATAAGAGGCAAATCAAGACGATACAATCCGCAAGACAACGAATGTCAGATAAAAGAGTGAGTAGTGCTTTATCCGCACAGTCTCATCGAACAGCAGACGGCGCCGCTGGCGAGGACAAGAGGCGGGGATGTTGGCTAAGGACAAGTCGGCAAGGAAAGTTACAAAATCCCTGAAGCACCATATGCATTGTGGTCCTTCCGAATTCGGCATCTCCCATCACGTTGCCCACTATACCCCGACGTCCCCATCATTTCCACACCTTGAATTCCACTTAATCCCCACGTTCCGTAGACTGTTGTCTGCCAAGGTTCAATATTATTCTCTGCTAGAAAGCTTAAAAGTATGCTGAGCAGGAGATGCATGCAAGTGAAAGAACCACTATGGATGCTGATGTATGTAGTGGCCCATAATAAAGCACAGTAAACTAGACGTTCCCACACCTCCCACTTAATCCCGATAAGGAACGAGTGTACCAGGTTATAGAATGAGCAGACAGTCGTGCTGTGAAATTCGGCAGTCGCTGTTCTTATTGAGCGTTCGACAACTCCACTTCTGAATTCCGGCGCATGCCACACGCGAAAACCCCGCGCCTCCCAAACACTAGCCATGGCTCAACAACTGGTTGAGCTTTCAACTTGGACTTGTTTAACTAGGTACGCATATCTTCCATTGGTTCAAGTCTGCTTCTTCTCTCACGAACACAGCATTGCAGCTCCCCCCATATGATCAGNCCTCCGAGTCGTTCTTCCCACCCATGAGTATCGTTATCGTTGTCATGCATATCTATAAAAGATAGTAACTACTTGAGAACATGAAATGCTGCGTTCTAACCACTACTATGTCGAATCCTTCCCAGATCGTTGGAATCCCTCAATCGAAGGAGACTGGAACAGATGTAATTATTGTGGCAGTCCATGAAGAAGACGTTTTCGAGGAAAGAATAGGACAGGATTTCCATTACAAGACACTTACCTGGCAGGTAAATCATTATGCGCCCGTATTCATTCCTTGTTTTTTCCCGTGAACCTTCTGCTGGGACCTATACGCTGATTCGGATTTTATGGACAGTTTGTGGCGTTACTGATGATCGCTGAAATTGTTAGCAATGGTATGCTTTCTCTTCCTTCAGCTTTAGCAGCGGTCGGTGAGTCTAATGGTAAACATCCTCTTTGGAAGCTCGTGTATCTTGATCATCGTAGGTATTTTACCAGGTCTCGTTCTGATCGTCTTCTTGGGGATCTTTGGCTTATACACTGCAAAACTTCAAATCGACTTCAAATTGAATCATCCCAATGTTCACAACATGTAATATCTTATTATTTGCACCTATGGAGCTGTCCTAAAAATGCTCACCTTTANGGGGGATGCTGGCTATATCCTCGGTGGACCCGTTATGCGAGAAATACTGTCCATTGGGACCATCATTTTCGCCATCTTTGGCACCGTGTGTTCATCCTGCTTTTCAATACACTAACAACTCAAAATATACGAGTGTAGGGCTCCCAGTTACTTTCTGGCCAACAAGCACTTTCAACAATTTCCAGCGACGGACTATGTTCAACATATCTTGTTCTCATTTTCGCATTTGCCACTCTGCTAGTTGCTCTACCACGTACTCTCGACAAATTAAGCGGGCTTGCTCTCCTTTCATGTTGTCTTATCACAATCTCTGGCATACTGGCCTTGTTTGCAGCCGGAACAAACCCAGTGCCAGGAAGAGTTCTTCATGCTACGGTTTCAAATAACTTCTATCAAGCATTTCTTGCCATCACAAACCCGGTAAGTTCCTGTAGATAATGTAGGAGTAATTCTAATACAATTCTTGGGCAGGTTTTTGCATATGCTGGTATGCTATGAGCATCTCTGCAGCTGTACCTCCCATTAATATTACTCCAGGACACTTCATGTGACTGTGGTCCTTCATGGTAGCGTCTGACCTGTATGCTCATAAGACTGTACAGGTTCTTTATCCTTATTTCTGAAATGCACCGTCCCCAGGACGCCATGAAGGTATGTGCCACAATGTTCATAGCAATATGTCTAATCATTTTGATGAAAGTCAGCGTGGTGCCTTCAAGGCTTTGCAACCGTGTTCTATCTAGTTTTTGCCGTTGTAATGTAAGTTTATTATGGTTCTAATGATCTCCCATTCCTTTTTATATGCTCTGCTTAGGAGTTCTTACATTGGAGATACCGTTCAATCCCCAGCTCTATTTTCACTCCCGCCGAAATGGGCTAAGGCTGCGTTCGGGATAGCCTTGGGAAACTTTCTGATGCAGGTCCTTCTGTTTTTCCCACTGCCTTAAAGTTAACCTATCGATCTAGAGCTGGTGGCCTTTACTCTCATACAGCTGCAAAACTCGTCTTTGTGCGTTTCTTCCGGCACTCAGACCACATGTATAAGCATACTATGGTAGGATGGATAGGATGGGTTTCATTATGTTTTTTCGCTGTTGCAATTGCATTTATCCTAGCCATATCAGTTCCCATCTTTTCTTATCTTATTGGTATAGCTGCTTCTCTCTTTGCGTCGTGGTACACGTACGGAATTGCTGGATTTTTCTGGCTTCATGATACGTATCACTTGAGGGGTGGTGGTGTGGCGGCATGGCGGAGGCATCCTGTAGGGACAGGGCTAGCTGTTTTTACAATTATTGCCGGTGCCTTTATCTGCGTTTCTGGTACTTATGTTTCTATCAAGGCAAGTGTTTCAGTCTTGAATACCATGGCTCTTGTTCTGATTCAATGCGTTGATACTAGTTGATTAATGAAGCTTATAGAAGCGGAACTCTTGGACCGCCTTTTACATGTTAGTTTGTATCGAAAATTTTGTAGTACCTACTGCAGAAATTATAATCTCTTCAACCTTCATGCAAATGCCACCTCAGTTTTTAGCTGGATATTGACCCGGAGTGTGTGCCTGCTTACATCACCGACGGTGCTTGTTCTCCCCGATCACTTCGGTGACCGATATAGACGCCGCACAGCTCTAGTAGCGCTGACACACGCCCCCCACGTACAGCGCCTTGAATCACCGAGGCAGAGAATCTCATGATTCTCGTCTTGCTGAACTTTGTCCATTAACCATGACCACGCAAGTTCCCCTCCATACGCTTCCCACCCATTTACGTCCAAAGACGTCCAGGTCTCAGAAGTTCTATGCTTTCCTGTTCTTTGTGGTTTTCAATTTTGGTTGTGTGATGGTCAATGGACTTCAATTCGTGTTCTTGCTGCCTCTGCGATTGCTTCCCTTCAAGTGGTCCCGAGATTTGTACAAGGATGGTATTAGATATACTAAAGGATCGTTCGGATGTCTTCTGAGTGCGTGTGCTCTCTACGCGCGTCTGGAATCATTACTTAAACGCGGATACGCACAACAGTCCTGATGTCGCAGTGGTTCGCGCCCACTGAACTCAAAATCACTTTTGAAACTGAGGGGAGTGGAGCCTTTACGCCAGAAGAGATTTCCCAAATTGTCTCGAAAGATAAGGATGGAAGAACCTTTTTGAACCTGCCTACCAAGTTTGTACTTGTAGCCAACCATCAAGTACGGTGTTCGTTAGCTCCTTCCTCCCGCTGGGGAGACTGATAAGCGTACCCGTAGGTTTACGTCGATTGGTGGTATGCCTGGTGTCTTTTGTATTTTATTGGGCCTTCAGGAACGAACGTACATCGTCATGTATATATTACTCTAAAGAAGAGTTTGCGATGGGTTAGTCCTCTCTTTCCTGGATTTTGTGCGATATTCACCCAGGGCTATGCAGGTACCCATTGTGGGATGGGTAAGAGTCTTGAATATTCCTCAGACTTCATCATTGAGACAGACCAGGGAATGCAATTCTTCAATTTTATCTTTTTGGCCCGTTCCTGGGCATCCGACCGAATCCAACTTTCGAGGCACCTTTCAGCCATTGGAAACGAAGCGGAGTCGGAGGACAATCCTTTTGCTTTCATTCTGTATCCTGAAGGGACTTTGGTCAGTAAAGACACGCGGCCGACGAGCAAGAAATTCGCCGACAAACTGGGTGTTGTATGTCGTTCCAACGCCACACCGAATGCTTCCATACTCACGTTCAAAAATAGCCTGATATGACGCATACCCTGCTACCACGCTCGACGGGCTTGCATTATAGTTTGCGCTCGTTGGCTCCTCGCATGCCAGACTTGCGACTGATAGACATAACAATGGTCTATCCAGGTGAGCAACATTAGTGCATGCGCACTAGGTAATCACTCATGTTTATATGTATGTCAAGGGGTTCCTCCTATGGGATACGGACAGGACTATTACACGATGAGGTCCATATTCTTCGACGGTGTTCCACCACCCGTTGTTCACATGCATCTCCGGATGTTCAACGTTGCGCACGATGTTCCTATAAGTGACATTCCCAATAACACACAAGCAAAAGCTCCGGAGGTCGCTGCTGCAGTGGAAATAACTGGTCCAGAGAAAGAGGTGTTCGATGAGTGGCTGCGAAAGCTTTGGGAACAGAAGGATCGCTCGATATCCCAATTTCTTGAGACGAGTTCGTTTGTGTCTACAGCTAAGCAGTCTATCGGCATTCCCTTGGAGCTTCATCGTAGGAGAGAGATCTTCGATTCGTTTTGCTTTTTCCTTCCAGCTGCCGCAGGGTATTTGTGGCAGAAGTTGAGAGGGTGAAGTTGTACTGTGACTACCAAGTATATACCATGTATTGAGGTGTGATGTAGCGGTAGGATAGGTCTATAGTTTCTGGCGTTCTTCTTGGACTTTTTTGATTAGGAAATTGGTGGTGTCCATAAACCTCTCGACGCAATTCGTTAAACATGATTCATCCGAGGAAGAGAACTTGGTGGACGGAGTCGCTGTTATGCACCTGAGGAGGCAGTTATGCAGGTTGGTCAATGTTCAAATCACGGCGGCGAGGGAACAGTCCTACTTAGCCCAGCACATTGAAGTGAGATGGTGAATCGAAGCATGTAGTCTAGCCTAGAAAGGGACATATAAACGTTGGATGGTGAAGAATAGCGGCGGTATAGGAATGTGTGTGTACCTGCGCTTGTTGTTGCTCAATGAAACCAGCCAGTTCTTTCTAGGATATAAGAGAGTTGTTAATGATGTTGATATAGAAATAAATATTGACACTTACCTGTGTAGCAGCGTCAAATACTGGAGAGTTGTCTGCCATGGTGCAGGTTGTGTTCCAAGCACTGAGCTCGGGCCGACGAATTGGTGTGTGATGCGTGACAACAGTTACTATCGATTTTTTTGTTCGATCGGAATTTGCCACGCGAGCAACAAATTTGCTTCCGCCGGCCCTGCCTGTGCACCAGGACGCTTGAGCCTGAAATAATTGCAGGTCATTACAGCCACCTGTACATAACATGGCGTTTTTGGCATTTCCCTCCTGATAAGCCTCTATTGTCTGCTATTATCTGACTTTCTTATTCTTATTATCTCAACCTTCCTCTCCGTGCTCTTTTATTCTTTTCCGCCAATCCTCGATTCGACAGGAGATCCTTCAACCCTTGGGTCACACGTGAGATTCTTGAAAATCTCACCCATTCTTAGATACCTGTTGCGATTTAAGGGAATGAAAGTACAATCACCTCGTGCGGCATCTGGCCTCGTGTCCTACATTCTCTCTCCAGGTATCTTCTTCTCCCAAAACCCCTCTGCAGTCGATGGCCACGACCATCTCTTGGCCACCAGAGCCATTCACTGGGTATGTCATTGCCACTCAATCACAACAATTTCATCTTACATTTTTTGAAGAATCACTAGTGTCGGCTACCTTAGTCGCAAAGCCCTTCCTATCAAACGCAACGATGCTGAGCCCCTCACCCGAGAGGATGTCCAGTTCGACCTTCTTCATCATATCTTTGACAACAAACAGGCCGTATTCACGTCCCACCACCGATCAGCAAAGTCCCCCAAGATAACCTTCCACGACCTCTACGTGAACGCGTTGTATAACTCGAGTAAATGTTCCAAGGTTCTCAAGGACAAGATGACCGAAACCCCTGCCTTTGGCATCGAGCTTGCTAAAATCTCTCTTCTCACTAATGTTGGAAGAATTAATACTACAATGGCCTGTATGTATTTTTCACAAGCTGCGGGCTCGCTCCGTCGTGTCTCACTGAAAACCTGCTATACTACAGTTTTTCCGGAAATGAAGACCGCCCTGCGCACATATCATCCTATTCCTTCGCTTCAAAAGACGGACGGGAACGCGCAGGATGCCCCACGAATAAAAAACTGTTTAAAGGCAGCTCTTCTTCCAATCGAGAATACCACTGTCTCCCTCCCTCCCTCAACACCCGATGAAATTATCAAGAAGAGCGTGAGTTTTGACTTCTGATCTAGTTATCTGATGTCCTCGAATTCATTTCCGTGGGCACAGGCCTCTGGGATACGTCCGCCGACGAGTGTAGTAAACCTAATCTTCGTACTGGCCAATCATGCCGGGGTGCGTGACTTCTCGTCCATCTTGCATGGTTCTCGCTCACTTTTTGTCACTTACGTAGCCTCTTTCTGCCCTTCATTTTGATGGAACATTGAACTTCCTTGATCTGTTTTTGCCCAAGCCAATGTCCTCTTCGGACCGTGCTCGAGCATTCTTGTGGCACATTTATCGCTACCTCGAACCTCCGGGATCAATAAACCCTTTCGATGACGACTTTTCCCGTCGATATGAAGGGAAAGCGCCGGTCATCCGAACGCTCAACGAAGAAGAGATGGCCCAAGAAAATGTCGACACTCCAGAGGAAATCGAGTGGGGATTGAAAATGTCTCAAGAGCGTCGAACATTTTTACAGCAGCTAGTAAATTCTTCGGATACCGAGAAGAAGCCTAGAGCGCCGTATTTCGTCCCAGGTCTTACCGCTATCTCCTTGATCGCCTCACCCAATGATATTGACTTTTTCTCGACCGATGCTAGATACTCCTGATGCCAGTGCCGCCGCGGCACCAGCACCTCGCTCACGACCTCAAAGGCGGGAAACTTCGCGCGAAGAAGGTCAATTCATGTTCTACATACCCGGTCAGGAGTCTTCGCCCCCCAGAGAACCGGAGCCTGGCCCTTCCAGACGTACGGGAAATGATTTTCCTCACTCGTCGCCCTGACTTACATTTTCTGAAAAGTCCCAGATCCAGCGCGCCCCGTACCTCGAGCTGACCCACCACCGGCGCCAGCACCAGCACCACCTAAACGACCTGGAGGCGAAACCCGGTCAATGGTTCAACGTAAGTAATTGATTTGTGCAATGTTGTATGTCGGCTTCTGAACACTCGTCTTGTAGAGGCATGGTACTCGATAATGAACAGTGATCCCTTGCAAGATTCTGACGAAGAGACGCCCGATGAACATGTTCGGCTTGATTACAGTGAGGCGAATCTCCCCAAGCTTCAATCAATTCACTAAATATTTCTCAAGCTCGACGGCTTGAGGCAATAACTCGTATACGAGGCAGGCCACCTACTCCGGATGAGCTGAGGGCCCCTGAGCCACCAGGCGATAATGAAGACGACGCCCTAGACCCGCAAACTCCCCCTTCAAATCCCCGCCGATGGAAACATTATCACAACGCCGCTTGGGAATTTGGACACTGATTCTGATTCTGTTTAGGACAATGTACTACCACTATCCATTTTCATCGCACTTCTTTCAATCGTCATGTACATCACCTGGCCCACAATTAAGAGAGATGCTCAAGCTGTATCCAACTCAATTGGATAGTGATGCAATGATCCTAGGTACAATCCCGAGTATCTACTGGTAAGGCACAGCCTATCTAATTAGAATTAGCTGGTGAAAGAATGTGTGTGTGTGGGTTGTGGGCGCAGNAGGACAAAAAACAAGCACACGGAAGAGGCTGGCTCTTCTGCACCAAAAAACGAAGTAATATATGTGGCCACCTTTTTCCTCTCTATAGCCATTTTCCAACTTATCTCCCGGTAATCGTACACCTACGAGCAAAGATTATAATACACCCTAGAAAGAAAAACGAGACTGTCATAAATATTGACATTTGATCAATCCGAGCCACAACAGAGCTTAAAATGCCCCAGGAAGGGCAAGAACAGGATGTTCAAATCCAGTTCGGGGACGGGAGGCGAGGTCAGCAGGGGCACTGCGCCTCCTGAACTTTCGGTCATCAATTAATTCGTGGCCAGTCGTGCCATTTTCGGAAGGCGGGACTCGTCGTCTGAGGGTAGAGAGCATATCTTGTGCTCTGCGTTCGCGAGAATCCAAGGCTAGGAGATTGGACTCGGACAACTCCGTAGGGGATACAGAGGATGTGCGAGGAACAACGACAGTTGTGACTTCAATCCTGGGCAACAACGGCGAACAAGGCGAGGCAGGGGGAGCCAACACAGACACTCCTTCTGCTTTCGTGGGTTTGGGGGTCCTAACAGGCAGTTGGAGCCTCCCAACACTAGCTGGCAGCCTAGGACGCTCCGCGGCAGGTGCAGCTTGGCGCGCAGGTGCCAGGAAGGCAGGCAACCGGGTGCCACGTTGTACTTCATCAGCACTCTTAGAGCGTATGTGCACGATGTTCGAACCCAATCGGGCGGAAATCTCAGCAAGGGACGGCAAAGGTTTAACCGAGGATGTAGACTTAGAACGAGGTGTAGGTGGTACGGCCCTCTGGGAAGGAACAGGGAGAGACGAGTTGGGCCTCTTGAAGTCTACCTGCTCGACCCAGGGTTCTCTGCCGTAGGAGAATGGACCGGTGCTGGACTTTTCGTTGAGAGACTCGAAAAGTGCGNAGAGGGGAGACCAGACCGGGGGACGGAAGTGTGTAGTGGAAGATGGCGGGTGAGTCTGGGGGAGTCTTGGGCAGACTAGTCGCAGTAGGAGAGGGAGGGGCCATTACTTTGGACAGAAAGAGAGCCCTGCGTTCGACTAGGAAAATAAGGTGAGATCAAGGGGCGATAAGAAAAAGATACAAAGTATATTGCCTACCTTGCTTGTGCTTGTGCGTTTTGAGGGCGATTTCCTTGCGGAGGTCATTAGCCTTCTTAGCACCTGCTACGGCGTTCCGCTCGCGGGTTGCATTAAGCATGGCCTCAAAACGCTCACGCTCCAGTCCCTGGCCCTTGAGAGCAGAAAGAGCATCGGATGCTGGGCGGAGGGGTGATTTCTGTCTGATAAAGCGAGAATCAACAGGGGGTGGGGTGAGGTGCATGGGCCTAAAGCTGTCGTGATCGTCGGAGGAGTCCCATGAACATTTGAAGGGAGAGAATGGCTCAGCGACATTCTCTTCGGGAGGAGCCAACGAGATGGAGATTTGANGGANGGTAGATGCCATAACCATTGTGACGGTATGTGTTTCTGAAAGGAGTGATACCAAACGATATGATGCTGGAGTGGTACAGATAGATGGGGCGACCGGCACCAGTGACGACCGCAAGGCAAAGGCGAAAGAAAAGAGAAAAGAAAAGAAGACTAATCCACAAAACACAAAAAGCAAAGGCCTCCCAACGCGCAAAGAAAGAAAAACAGGATTTTCAAAGGCGGAGGGCAGGCGCAGACTAGCTGTGGTGGACAGAAACAAACGGAAGAAGATTTATAAAATACAATACTGCCGATATTTCTCTCAGTCCAGTCCAGTTCTGGGCCGTACGCGTGAGGAGCGGCGATCGGCTGTGGCTTGTCACTCAATGGTTACCACACTTCTTGTGCTTGACGATGGCCGTACACTAGCTACCACTATCTTCAATTGCTTTCTCAATTCACCTTCCACCACTTCCCTAACACCCATCACCACTCAATCATTGAAAAACACATTCCATGGCCATAATCGACCATATCTGCCGTGTGCTATCGCTGGACTCAGTTCAAAGCGCAGTCCAATCTGTTCTGCCACACCATCCTTCCCTGAGTCCCTAACTACAGGAACCTTTGGAACATCAGAACTTTTCTTTTCTGTCACACGGGCTTGATCCTTTTCAATGCGATGGCACGAGCACGGCGCCCTTCTTTTTCACCTTTTGAGGAATAAAGCACACATACAGTACTCTACATACTTGTCACTAGTAATTCTTACAACAAAGATTGTTCTTCTAAATTCTCCTTGATTTTGCTCACATGTTTACGCCGAGGACACCGACGACTTAGCCTGAATGTGTGTTACCCAAGTCTGACAGGAAACAACTGGCGGTCTAGCTCACTTGAACAGCTTCTGCCAGCTTCTCTTTGAACAATTGTTCAGCCTCGGTCCACACCCGTGCACTTTTGCGATCAGGGAATTGTAAGAGCGAAGGGAGCAAATCTGCGCTGAACTGCTCCGATGCCTCTCTTGGAAGAAGCGTAGGCAGATGGTCGATAGAAATTACCGACAAAGGAGGATTTCCAGCCCTGTAAGAACAATGTTGAGGAGAAAGTCTCGGTAATGGATACCCAGTGAACACTCACCCCACGTCCACGGGAACGGTGGGATTCGAAAATATTGTGTTGATGCTGTAGATCGGGATGGGATTGAATGGATTGGTCGTATCACAGCTGACATCAACGACAACGCTGAGTCGTCTATCCTTCCCAGCTGCAGCAATAGTTTCGTTCGTAATGAACGAGGGAATTTTGGAGCTGAGGTAGATACAGTTGACGAAGATATCAACATCAAGGATCTCGGGGAAGGGCCCTCCTTTCGCAGTCTCTGCCAGGTCCCATTTGATGATATCGTCGCTGTAAGAGTAACAACAGATCCAACATAAGCCTCGAGAATAAATCAAGATGATCAAGATACTTACTCTTCTAACCCGATCTTCCTGAACAAATCGACAGCACCTCGTCCACATCTGCCCAACGCACCAATGACCAGGGCTTTAACACCCTTCCCGCTCCCTCCCAAGTTCTTTTTTACATCAGAGACCATTGCAGTCTCGTTTTCGTATGGTTCCAAAGCACCCAGAGTCTTTCCCGCACGTTGAGCAGCGAGAGCAAGAGCACCGGCAGCTGCACCAGCAAAACCAGCATGGAACCCAAAGGCAGCAACACGACGGCCATTATCATCGTTCAGAAACTCAAGGTCGTACAAGCTTCCACCCCCATTGTGGAAACGCATCAGAATGTCGTCCCATCCGGCTTGTCTTTTGTAACAGTGAGCGAATTGGATGTGCGTATGGGGCAGAGGATCAGTAGATACTGGGAGTTCCTTCAAGCCAATAATCGGAACATCCGTGGGGGCTGACGGCCAAGAGTTGTTATCAACAAGCTTGCAGCCTACTCTGCACGAGAAGGAAATATTAGCCTCCGACAGGTATATATATATGCAGTATTCTACTTCTCGTATTCAGCATCATCGAAAATTCGTTGTTCATCGCGCTCTACAATGATGTCAAATCCAGCATCGATAAGTTGTTTAGAAGTTGTTGGAGTCAACGCCGATCGGCGTTCAAATTCCTTCTTCTCGCAGCGTAGCCAAAATACGGGTTTGGTCATGGTGGATGTAGGATGAAGAAAGAGCTACTTTTTCAATTATATAGAAAATCTAATCAACTACTCTGCAATGACTCGATACAGAGGGCAAGTCTCGGGCCGACTATCCGTTCTTCTCTGCCACCATGACTGAAGTTGTGCCACCGCCAGAAAACCCGCCTCCAGACGCAACTGTCGAAGAGATCGATGTAGATATACGTTTAATACGAGAGCATAGGCCCACCTGTCTTACTTCTCATGTCTAGGCATGTCTGTTGGAAGCCGAGGAACTGAAGATGGACGGAAACAATCACTTTCGGGAAGCAAGATGGGATGACGCACTCTACGCCTATCGAGCTGCGTTGAGTAGACTCCCCAAACGACCGCCACAGGTGATTAAGGGAGAGGAGACAGAGGTAGATGAAGAGAATCCTGTTTTGGACCCTTCTCTGCACGCATCTACATCACAAGCACAACCTCTGTCAGAATCGGATACAGCCTGCGCAAAAGCGCGTTCTATTCTCAATGCAAACATCGGAGCTTGCTACGTGAAAAAGGTTAGTTTGTATCTATCCTCTATCACGCTCATCGTGATTATAACTACCACTCGACTCAGGAGGATCACAAGGCAGCAGTGGAAGCTTGTACAGAAGGCGTGCTCATGTCCTATCACATACTCGCTCGCATGAATCTTACTACAGAGAATTCCAGCATTGAAGGATGATCCAGATTATATCAAAGCCTTGCAACGTCGCGCAGCATCAAATGACAAAATTGGATCCTGGTCCGCTCTCTCCTCCGCGCAAGAAGGTATTTATTTCGCCTTCATTATCCTGACACAATTGCAATGTTAACTCCTTCTAGATTACAATAGACTAATTCAACTTCTACCCCCATCCTCCCCCCAGATCAGAGATATAAAACGATCTTTAGATGCTTTAAAACCGAGGCTAGAGCGAGCACAGAAGGAAGAGACAGCGGAGATGGTAGATAAGTTGAAGTCCCTAGGGAACAGTGTACTGGGTATGCAATACAACTTTGAAAATATGTTTAGACTAATGGACTATCATTCATCAGGAAACTTCGGGTTGTCGACTGACAACTTCAAGTTTATACCCAATGGTCAGGGTGGCTATTCGATGAATTTCCAGCGGTAGTCCCGTGAACGAAGATGAAATTTAGGCTAATCGTGGATTTACGAATACGATGTACATATGCGAATAATAATAACAATAATTTACAGTTGCTAGACACCCTGGCGCAACGAGACTGACACGGATGAGAGTGAGAAGGGCTGTTTGTCTACCATCCTCCAGATTATCGAATGCTACTGTGTTGTTTATGCTCTGTCCTTCGCCGGGTATGGGTACTTGCCCCAAGAGCTTTCAATCTTTGGAAAGCTCTTGCACTGCTGTCAGGATCTTGGGAAGTGTGCTGGGACAGGGTTGGCGTGCGAGGCTCTTGAGAGGAGTTCCCAGACCCGACTGATTGTGTAGCATTCGCAAGAGACTGAGCTATGTCAAGCTTCACACTATACTGGCTCGATGTGTCGAATGACGTTGACCGCGAAAGAGGGGTCAGTTGATGGGATTTCGTTGGAGAGACGTGAGCAGCCCTGGAGCGCGACAGGGAGAGTAAACTTTTTGCTTGAATTAGACGTCGGGAAGGGGTAGGAGAAATATATCGTCTAGAAGCGGTGGTTCTGGACTGCGAGCGGGAGGATTCAGCAGGATGATCATATAGTTTCTGAAGTGGGTAGATTTGTGTGTTTTTCTTAGTCGAGAGAGGAAGTCGATTTATTGAAGAACAATCTCCTTCATGATCTCGCCGTTGCCTTTTATGAGGCCGCGTGCCATCTGGGAAAGATATCTCATCGGAATCGAGCTTCTCCTGCTGAGAGACATCCTTCCGAGCACAATCCCTCTTCAGTTCTTTTCCTCTACCCCCGGATACTACGCTGGGGATAAACATTTTAGACACCCTCATTGGAGTCTCTAAAGGAGGCGAAGGTATCAACATAGGAGTCTCGGAGGCTGGCAAACGGAGACTTGGGAATAACAGTCTACGTGCAGAGGTAGGGGTGGCCAAGGAGAATCTCTTCCGTGACGGAGACGATCGGGGTGTTACGTGGTCAAAAAGGGCCTCCAAACAGACGTCCTCATCTTTTTCTTCTTGCTTGATCTGTTCAACGGCTTCCTGGGACTGGTGCTCGGAGCTCAAGTCGAACGAGACAGACGAGCGATCCCATTCAATGTCCGTACCACCGAATAGATGATCAGCAGTATGGCCTCGGTCGTAGTCGGCCTCGCTTCCGGTATCCTCATCGTCGAATTGTGCATCAGACCGGAGTGGGCTAGAGACCAACTGCGCATGCAGGTTAGAGGGTAACATGGTGGGGGTAGAATTTATTTCAAGCCAACCCCTCAGAACCTGGAGCATGTGGAGAAATTTGCCGTCCAACTCAGGGCTGGTCCATTGCGCAGCATCCTTTTTTGCCTCCTCTCCGACCAGGTTGCTCAGAGATACATCTCCGTCATCCGCAGGTAGAGGCGCCCCAGAGTCAAGCACCTCATGAAAGCGAGATTCTAATTCTTGCTTGTACTTGCTGGAACATATAGAAGAAAGGAAAGGTTGGAAGACTTTTTGGATGGCGATATGGTCGAGTCCATCAAAGCGAGCGACTAATGTATTTGGGACGACGGCTGCAGGCCGAAACAAGGCGACGAAGTCCTGCAATTCGGGAAGGGGAGAATGTCGGTTCAAGGGGACGAGCTGGGACAAGGCATCACGAAAATGTATGGAAATCGTATTTAAATCACGCACAATTGAATTGATATGTCTTCCTTCCAATAGCGCGGTTCTAGTTTCCGTTTGATATGCCTCCCATTGTGGGATAGTCATGCTGCTAACGGGATTTATGTATACCACGCGTTTTCCTGCTTTGCTGAGGGAACTGCGAGCCTTTTTCAAGGACCAATCATATTGATGTTCTCCTTCTGCAGGATGTAGGTGATCATACTCTCCAACATTCACCATCTCACAACGGTCGAACCTCTCGCAAGCATGGAAGCGCGTGGATGAAGAGTCCCCAGTCGCAAGGTACTTTAGCATAGGATCGTTAATAAGATGTTCAAAAACTTCGTGTTTGTAGCGGTCTACATGAATCTGTGTGATAACCCAGATGTTGGATATTTCGAGCAAGAACACTTAAGAATGGCTCTCACCTGACAGCCGAATGCAGCAGATATAGCTTTCAGGATGTCCTCGTATCCCCATGTCCAGGCATTGATGAAGAAATGAGTATCAGTCGGGTAGAGCTTGAGCAATGATATCAATCCCGATGTGGCGGCTTCCTTCATACGCCGTGAATACGAGATGTTGTTGAGGTGTAAAGAAGCATACCTTAGTAGGAACTCTCGGTGTTCGCATTACACATGCAGTGTCAAGAAAAATGGCATCAAGGGTACGATTTACACGTGTCCCTTCCACCAAAGGTTCTGGATGGGCTAAATATGGCTGAAGGAAAGGATTATGTCGAAGGGACTCGATGAACCACGGCTCGGCGCGAAAGTCTCCTGTGTGCAGAACTGCTTTACCCTGACCTTCGACCAGAAACCTGTGGAAGAGAATAAGAACAATCCAGAGATTTTGAAATAATACCCACATGACCGCGCCAGGACAATGATTCGCGTCTATCAGTGTGACGGTTACGACATCGTTGGCAGATATTGGAACTTTGCTTGGTTTATTCAATGGCAGAGCTCTCTTTAAAGTATGTCAGCAAGAACCTCATGCGAAGGGTTGTATGGTCGATTACCAAAAGATCCTTAGACCCTGCAAAGAAGTACTGGTTTCCGTCTGTATCCTTCGGAGGTTCAACTCTGAGATGCTTGAAAGTCTGTTTCTTCTCTGTCCTCAACTCCATATCGTGTAGTTGCCGTTCTGCATATACCTCATGTCGTAACAGCATCTCCTTTGCATCTTCTGAGCAATATACGGGCTGTGAGAAAGATTTGGCCTGCAACCCTGAGATGTGATCGGTATGGGTATGGGTTAGAAAGTGAACGGCAGATGAATAATCATGGGTGTATGCGGCAGAATCGGGGATGTCATTAAATTCGTCCACCCTGATCGGGAAGTAGGGATAGAGGAAAGATCTATGAGGTGCTCCTGGCGGCATCCGGACAAGTGTGGCTTTGACTCTGACTCTGAGACCATGAACTCCGGGTATTAGGCATACACGCATACACGTGACTATGGTGTACGGCAGACTGCGGCACAGGTCTTTTCTCACTTGCATGCAAATCCACCGTGTCAAAGAAAGATTTCCATTGAATAGGGTATAACTTAGTATCGTTGTAGATATAGGTCTATTCTACTGAGAAATATGTGACCTCGTTTCGCAACATTTTGACAGCGTTCAACGGCCATATCTGAAAAGATTCTGAATGTTGGAATAGTAAGCAAGTACGAACTCGCGAGTTGACGCACCCTGGCAAGCAGCTTAGCTTGTATCAAAGCCATAGACACTGGTCCATAAGTGCGAGAGTCTCTAGAGCCGTCCGAATTGTCTCCCGTAACCCACATGTGTCCCTTTGGAATGAGGACATGCTCTGTTGAAGGAGCCAGTTTCCCAGTGGGATCCACACATATTACATCTCCAGGGAGACCCAATATACGCTTGCAGACAATACGGGTGGGATCCAGAGGAGATTTAAATGTTATTAGGTCACCGCGAGCGACGTTGAATGGGTCAATACGGTGAGACAGTCGGTCCTCGATGATCACATCATAGTCATTGAAAGTGGGAAGCATAGATGGACCTGACATCTATCATCCAGCGTTTAGAGCTAATATACAACAAAAGTTGAATCGATAACTCACGATAGATACACGCCCTACGTAGGTTGCAAATAGATGTATCGCACAGCCCAAGTTCACTACCTTGAGAAGTTTGTAAGTGGTTAGAGGTAACAGAAGTTTACGCGCTCACCTGCAGAGGCCGGACGAACAGCCATCGCAGCGCAAGTTCCCGCCTCCGTGAACAGATATCAGTCAGACGGGTTTTAAACCATTCCTCCAACAGTCGACGGCTCATGGTAAGGATAGAAAGCACATACTCGGGTCTCGCATTCGACTTTTACTGAACCATGTCCTCCTTCAAACGCAAAACATCTGGAAAACAGATTGATCTACTCCCTGGGACGCGTATTTCGCCAGCATCCTCATCCACGACAATAATATGCACCGGAATCCCTTCTCTCGACGATATTCTAGGCGGAGGCCTACCTCTGTCCTCTTCTTTACTTGTTCTCACACCTGATCCTCATTCATCGTATGGGCAACTGGTTCAGAAGTATTACATTGCGCAGGGACTTGCATCTCGTCAAAAAATATGTGTCTTCGCAGACAACCCCTACAATTTCGTCAAAGAATGTATGTGGATGCCGGCGGATGCAAAATCGGAAGACCCAGAGGAAAGTTCAGAGCAGAAAGAGAAAATCAAGATCGCTTGGAGGTACGAGCAGATGAAGCAGTTCCAAACCACGGTTGGTTTATCTACTACCTCGTATGTGAATTCACTTGCTAA
Organism: Chondrostereum purpureum; assembly: GCA_004354395.1. NCBI lineage: Eukaryota > Fungi > Basidiomycota > Agaricomycetes > Agaricales > Cyphellaceae > Chondrostereum > Chondrostereum purpureum. Next base: position 26,325 of record LBLO01000130.1, read on the forward strand.
TTCTTTGCTCTGATGTTTGATTACCATCTATAGATCTTCAGAGGATTTTTGTCGACCGTTTGATCTTGCTCTTCAAGTACCCGATCTCGAGATAGAGGCTGCCATCCAAGAGGAACGCCTAAATCTGCAAAAAATGGATCCCTTGGAGGCTGGGAGGGACATATATGTACTCCAGATGGTCAAGAAACTTCTGAAGCAGACCTCCGCGTCTCAGACAGTTCTGCGGATCTGTATTCCTTCCCTTGGTTCTCCAAATTGGGGTGATTTATCAAGTCAGGTATGTTGCTATGTGTTGTATCAGGTGTATGTTCTCCGACCAACGAATCTTCCTAGGATATCCTCCGCTTTCTACACACTCTGCGCTCACTTCTACGGGAATACTCACATGCATGCGCGTCTGTCACTCTTGCATCGCACATCTCCTCAGAGTCATGGGGAGGTCACGGATGGCTCCAAAAACTCGGATGGGTTTGCGATGGTTTGGTCTCCCTTGCAGCATTTACCGGTATGCACTTCCCTTTTCCCATACACATGCGCAACGTATTAATTTCAGTCATCCACTAGCAAACCGCTCACTATCCATGCTCTTTCCGTCGTACCATGGGCTGGTCACGATCCATACCCTACCTTCTCCACACACACTCGTACCTCCCAGCGACAAGTTTTCCGCATTACGAGGCATCTCGTCTTCCTCAGCTGGCTCCGGAGGTAGCGGGGAGAACAATCTTGCATTCAAATGCACCCGGAAGCGGTTTGTGATCGAGACTTTGCATCTGGACCTGGAAGGGGGTGTTGGAGAAAGAAGAACGACACCTGCAACTACGATCGACTCAGTATCTACAGGATCCTCACACCCTGAACACAGGCCTTCGCAAGCCTCTAGAGCGGCCGTAGAAATACAATGGGAAGGTGGAGAGACTCTGGATAACGATAACCGCCCAAATACCAAGGTCGCGACCCGACAGGAAAGCGATGTGCCTACAACGAATTCGAAAGGACCTTCTTCTGTCAAGCCTAAACGGAAAGTCGCCTTTCAGTCAGCTCGACCCGACGTGTACGACTTCTGAAGCGAATTTAACCTGAGTGCCGCCTGCCAATCGCACAGTTGGTGAGTTTTGCTTTTCTCCCTCCCCGGTGCAAACACTGAAGAGGTATTCCGCTCGATAGAGAACTGCATAAGAGTGAAACAGACTGAGAGCGTGCATCATGATAACAAGTTGAACTGCCAATCCAGCACCACTGCACCAGTCCTGCAATGCAGAGGAACAAGGGGGATGGTTATCACACGACGTCCATCAATAGCTGGCAACTGCTCATCGCAACTTGTGATGATGCAATGGAGAGTTCTATTGTTTATCACCCTGCTTCTCAGTACGACTGGGTCTCTCCACTGTAGTAATACAACATTAGAGATAGGCAGAAGACCAAAGGCTGAAGCGTTTAGGAATTCTGTAGAATACAGCGTAGCAGAGTTATAGACGAGTCCATGAATGGTAGTGTATATGAAACAAGAGCCAAATCAGCGTCATTGCTGATCTAGTATTGTGGGAGTTCGGCGCTGAGACGGCGATCTGCGATGTGTGAAGACATAAAAAGCAAAAGTGACGGAACAGAACACGGGGTGGTGTAAGCGAAGACTAAAGACAGCTAAAGTGTTTTGGTTTCGCCTCAATAACTCTTCCCGCCTACCTTTGTATCGTGGCTTCAAGTTGAGCACCGGTAATCCTGTCGTTGCGCAGTGTGAAGGTAAAATCCACGGTGTGAGATACACGCGATCTGAGGGCATTGAGGAAACATGCAAGTAGACGTTTCATCTCCATGATGATGAAAAGTAGTTTTGACGACTCGTGCTACGACAGGACGAGTAGAATAAGGATGTACGACCCTTCTTCTCCTACCACCACAGTCGGCCGTTTACCGATAGGACGGACGGACAAACCATTGCCTGCCATGCCCGCCGTCGTTGCCCGCGGGGACTACAGAAGTTCATGGATTGAGTCGGAAACAGATTCTGAACAAGGTTCGTGCTTTATTTGACATTTTTTATTTAGATAGACGCCTGCTTTGTGCACCTGCTGGTTTCTTTTCTATTGGCCTGCTGAGTTGGGCATACATATGTTTTCTAATGTTTGGCTAGAGCGTGTGCTTTTCTGCCGTCGCTCTTCCATCCACACACTCATTTATGCTGTCTATAAAGACGGAGACTAACGGTCCTTACCATGTTGCAGACGATATGCTCTCGCCGATAGTCAGTGATGTACCGCCGTCTCCTATGAGNCCCTCGGCCCGCCCTCGCGCCCCAACGCCATCCACGGCGATCTCCCCTATGCACGACGAAGATTGGTCTCCATCGACTGACTCTTTTCCCTCCACCATAGCTCATTCAGATATGATGCATTCGGCGCAGGACTCCATGGGTTCTTATAACCAATCATATGCACCACCGCACTCAAGACAACCGACAAGCTATCACTCCCCACTTCTCCGCTCAGCATCCGAGGGCGAACATGCGCTATCTTCTGCATCCTCTTCGCGCTCTTTCAGTCGGCCATCTCAATCAATGCATCTCCCAGACCCTACGCATTTTCCTGATCCCTATCCCTTCCGACCGCCCCACCATAATTACAGTTCAACACCACCCGGTTTATCATCTGCAGAGTCTTCTTCTGCCTCTACTCGTTCTTCCGCATACGCAAGTTCTGGAAGTCCCCTGGCTTCTGGAGACTACGGACACGTACATGTTGCGACCGGTGATGATGAACCTGGCGTGGGAGTGGGGATCACGTCAGACACTGTCGTCCAATTGCTTGCGAATGACCCTAGCTCGTCTTCCTCATCTAGTATGGCTTCCCGCACTCCAATTGATCACAGCAGATGGTCGGGATCATTCTCTTCAAATGTCCGTTCGCGTTCCTCCTCGGTTGGAAACTCCAATGAGCAACACACATCCCCGAGGTTAACCCAGAAACCAAGTTACGACATATCTTGGCAAACCGTAGAGGAGAGGGACGAGATCGGTATAAGCGAATCAGAGACGGATGATGCTTATGGGGAGGATGAGGATTCCGACGAAGAGTTAGAGGAGAGGACGTCCGCAGCCGTCATTGCAGAAGAGGGTCGTGGAATGATTGTCCATGGCGACGGGCTTCCCATATCGCAGCTACACGTCCAGCCAGGTGCGTTGTCTCATGAAATTAGCCATATCCGGCCATGACTGAGGTTCCGCTGTACAGGTACAACTCACCTTCTCATAGGGTCTTCTGCTACTCCGAACGCCATGCCTTCGTTCCTGGCATCTTGCCTACCTCAAATATCTGCATCACTGCTCGCTCTAGACATATCAGCCAACTTCTTGGGAGCCCTGCCCCCCATTCTCGCTCTCTGCGTCAACCTGGAGGAACTTAACATTGCATCCAACCCTTTACGAGTCCTCCCCGTCTTCCTGGCTGATCTGCTCAATCTTCGTGTCCTCATTGCAGACGCTACCGGGATCACATCTCTCCCTGACACACTCGTGGATCTGGATAAACTCCACACCATTAGTATCAGGAGAAATAAACTCAACGCGCTGCCTAGCTGGTTATGCCTTTTGCCTGCCCTGCAGGCGCTCTTTGTGGATGGGAATCCATTTCAAGGGCCTTGGAAGGCTTTGGTGGAACCCTTGCTCGCTAAAATGCCAATGAGTCCTCTGTATCCCCCCTCTACACCCATGTTCCCACTGGGCTCTGCCAGCCTCACCAGTTCAGATGCAGAGCTCACTGACCTGGAGGATTCACCCCCCTCTAGTTCTGCAGCGACTGGAAGCAGGTTTGAAGAGGAAGACAATACCATTACGCCCGAGCGCGCGTCGTACCTCAATCAAGGCAAATCCGCAGATCAATCGCCTGCCGCTTCATCCTNCCAGGCACGCCCTCTCACTCGCACTCGAACGACACCCAGTCGCTCCTTCCATATGCAAACTCGAAAAGATAGTGATGCCAGTCAAAGTCAGAATCCAGTACCGGCATCTGCTGGCGGGGCCGGTGATGCGATTTCTTTTGGAGCACCCGAAATGCGTAAGATGAAGAGCGCAGGAGACCTTCGGAAGGCTAAAGCCGCTGCCTTGAACGAACTTCATGACCTTCCCATTGCTTCCACCTCTGGCACGAGACCTGCCCTGTCGCATTATGCGACCTCTCTTTCTAGCTCGAATCTGCTCAATACCAATAGCTTGGCTACTCCAGAGCGACCAGAAGCTAAACGCTTTGCCAGTCTTGGGCCCACGACACCCACTACCAGTCCAGGGCGTAATCCCGTCCGCCCGCGCCCTAGCTTGCGCAATTCCCTCTGGGACAATATCTCAGAAGATGAGGCGACTGGCGATACAAACTCGCAATCTTTCTCTCCTCCGCCATCCGCCATCGGCTCTCCCCCTCGGCGTAGTGACGATGACCATGGTGATGGTAAAAGTGTACTGCGACTTTCGAAGGAAGGGAAAGAGAAAAACAGACGGTGGGGTTTCCTGAAGAAAATGTCAATGGGAAAGATGAAGCCAGATGCTCCATCTCGCCCACCTCAGACAAACTCCAACGGACCTCTCCCCCGAAACTCAACTCGAGTACAGAATCCAGGTGCTGATCGGCAGAGCAAAAGCCCACAGATCAACATGCGGTTCTCTACTACTGGTAACTTAGAGGTCCAGCATGCGGTCGTACCCCCTGATATTGAGGTCGTTAGTGAGGGTGAACCTGTTCAAGAGCTTTTAAGACCCCATGTATCCTCCTCCACGTCATCTTCCAATTTGCTGGCACCCCCATCCCCACTACCCCGGTCGGCGAAGCGGAGAAGTTTCTTGCCATTAGAATCTCCTTTTGCCCTTAATATCCCCGACGCGTCGACCTTTGTTCCTGGCGTAATGGCATCCAATAGCTCGGAAGACGTCACTGAGATCCGAGTGCCTAGTCCAGTTCCTTCTGAAGAGCTTATTCGGAAGGAGGAAGAAAGAGCAAGAGAAGGCTACATGCGTGCACTGCGCTCGGTGATGGCATACCTGAAAGATATGAATGATCTGGGACTATCCCAACAAGCTAACGCGATGGCGATGTACGGCAATGGAACTGATGAACCTTTAACTACTCGCTCAAGGAGGCCAACGATGATTGAGGGTCAAAGAGAGATATCGATGGTTAGCGGCTCTTCAGGGGACTCGCCTGGCTTACGGTCGTCTGATTCTATGTCCGGCCTGCGAGCTCTGAATTCTGGGAACACAATGAGTGTTATGACCACCGACAGTGATGGCTCAGGGTCGGGCGAGGGCAGGAAGTATAAGAATGACAAGGGGAAGAGGGCTATGGTTGTGAAAGAGATCGTCGTGTGAGTTCAATTTCTACTCAGTAAAGCTGCGAGGCGCTCATCAAAATGTGGCTTTAGGACGGAACGTACTTATGTCAAAGGCTTGCAAGAACTGGTTGAACTATACATCAAACCGAGTACTATGCAAGTCACGATCCTCAGTTCGGCTGGTAAAGACACAGTCGTGCCGGCACCGGAACGAAAGGTAGTTTGGGGTGGTATCGACGCATTGTTCTCGTTCCACAAAGACAGCTTTCTACCAGCTTTGGAAAAGGCAGCCTCACCTTTAATGAATCCAACGGAGGAAGATACAGATGCTGATGGTCAACTGTCTTCCAAAGTCGCTCGTGATGTGGGCAATATCTTCACAAAGCACGCGGCATTCATGAAGATGTATTCAAGTTATATCAAGTGGGTTGTTTTGTTACGATAGCATCCGTCCTTGATCTTCTAATGCATCATCTTAGTAATTTTGACAATGCGGTTCAACGTGTGAAGTACTGGTCTTCAGATCGGAATGCGCCCAATCCCAGCCCTGCAGTCTTGTCGCCCTCTCCGAGCACTGCTCAGCTCGCTGGCCTTGGGTTATCAATGTCAGCAGTCACCGGCCAAAACGTGTCTGCAGATACTACAGGCTCTGGTATCCCCAACTTAACGACCAGTCAGCGGAAGCGAATACGACAGTATCTCAAACGTTGTCGTCTGAATCCACGACATTCTCAATTGAACTTGGAGGGATATCTGTTACTTCCGGTGCAACGCATACCCCGATATCGGCTCTTGGTATGGATCATTGAAATTATTATTACTGATAACTTACGACCCCTCTATCAGCTTGAAGAACTGTTACGCAGTACTCCGCCTATGTTTGACTACATGGATGATCCTCTGGACAGGGCTTTGGCCGAGATCTCTTCACTTGCTAACAACATGAATGAAGGGAAGCGAGAGGCAGAGTCGCGGCGGAAACTCGTACAATGGCAAAGTAGAATCAGGGGAAGGTTCCCGAGNCCTCTGGTTCAGCCTCATCGGTGCGACCACTCTAATGGGAATTGGGACATGCGCTCATTGTTTTTTATGATCTAGACGGCTGATTATGGATGGTCCGCTCTTATTGACCCGAGTTGTACGGAAGGCCGTGGTGTCCTTTGAGGCAATAAATGCTCAAGGGGATGCCTCTACTGTTCAGGTGGATTGTCTGGCACCGGAACTTACTCCCCGGCCGCTCATGGGGATCCTCTGTAATGATTTGCTGGTTCTTTGTCGAGATCCCTCGGAAGGCAAAGATCCTTCATCCTATGTTGACCTCTGGGCTGTCCTAAGGATGCAAACCCTCCCTCAACCTGCTAGCATAGTACACGGAAACGGTGGGTTGTCCTTGCTTGATGTTTCTCAATTAACAATCCTGATACTTTCTCTTACACAGCACTTCGACTTGTTGATAATAAAGCTATCTTGTACTTCGATGCACCATCTCCCTCTGATGCTCTGAACTGGTATCGAGGTACGCTCCCCCCTGTGAAAAGGCTGGTGTCAAACTAATGCACATTGTAGCTATTAACCTGCATATCCCTGCTTCGAAGACTTGAGATCCTACTTTCGAGAGGACCCGTACTGTCTTTCATCTGCCTCACACGCTCCAACTAATAATCATTCCTTGGTCGCTACGCTATATAGAGTCTTTTTATGTTATTTCCCGTGGTCTGGCTGTCGTTCTTGCACCTATTGTCTCCATTTCCCATCTTTGCTCATCCACACATTTCATTGTACTCTTCCTCATCACTGACCAACTTAAAATATTGCCAAGTTACTAGTAGGCTGCATGTAAAATCGGAGAATATGTAGAACGCATGAAGGGAAAGTTCAAATCGGGGGGTGAGAATACTTGCAAATAAGATCTGGGTGTCTAACGTCTATCTGCTCCCAATGTTGGTGCTGCGTAGCATGAGATTAGCTCGACCGATGTTCATGATATTATGAGCACAAGCTTTGTCATTAAAATACCTTTGAACCCTTTTTCTATCTCGATTTCCGCTTATCCTCTGGCTATCCCCGACACTCCTTTGGAGACCCGGTACGCCCCGACCTCCAGACAGCGATGGGCGAGAACACGTACAAGCAATCATCTTGGCAAGTTTGCAGTCCGTCCACATCGAGCATATCGGCGCAGGCTCTCTAAATAGGATATGATTTAACCCGTCGGCAGCACCACTGCTAATACCTCTATAAAAGGATGATTCAACGCTCTAATCCGCATAATTTACGGGTAAGGCTGAAAATACACTATGATAGATAGGTTCTATATATATGATTCCAGGTCACTTTCTGGTTTTGTGGAGGAGTTTGAGAATACGAGTGATTATCTCCATCTCTCCAGGCCGATGGCCAAGACTCCTTATCTCTGAGCGCTTGGAAATGATCTACGGTCGAGGCTATTCGTTTCTGGATTCCATTCCCGATGTTGAAGTGGCTAACAGAATTTAACAATGAGCGCTCAGCTACGAGGCCTTCGAGTGGTTGTAGATGAGATCGTTACCTCAATGAAAGACAGGACAGCCAGTAATTGATGGATATGTCCTGCGGGTGTTGTGCGCTGAATTAGAGGTCGTCCGACTGGTCTTGCCCGTGCGGGGATTGTGGCGCGGGGATCGTGATCGGACGATCGGACCGGAGAGCAGGACAAAAATAGAAGATGATCCCAACTTCCATACATAGAGAAAAAAGGAGTCTATGTGGAGTTTGAGCCTCGGAATCGCGCTCTCCCCTGGGAACTGGGTACGTGTAGCATGCGGAATCTTACTGCGAACAGTCGGGATTGGATACTTGCGGAGCCACGGGTGGATAGAAAGCAGATAGAATAGCGGAAGAGCCTCGACGCTTCTTCAGTTCCTGCTGATTGCATCCTTTGATCCCAAGAAGTTATAAAACCCTTCTTTCAGAGATTCTTAATCAGGTTCCGCCCACCACTCCTCCTTTTCTTTACCAGACACCATGGACGAGAAGAATCCCTCCCAAGTCCAAGTCAAGGCCGACAAATCCTTCTCTGATGTCGAGTCCGTTCGTGAAGCAGAGACCGGATTCCAGGGGGCCCAGGAGGGACGCCTCGTTAGGCAGTTAAAGAACAGGCATATTGCTATGATCAGGTATGAGGTCACTTAATTTCTTCATTCTCCCCCTTCCGCTCTAACATTTTTTTTCTACTAGTATCGGAGGTATGTCTCCTGTTGCCCCTGCACTGTGTTCTTTTCTCAAGTTTTTTGACGTCCGTAAGGTGTCATTGGAACGGGTCTTTTCCTGGGTAAGTAGTGACTCTTCCAAGAATCAAGTACTACAACTCACATAAGTATCTAGGAACCGCAACATCCCTGAAAAATGGTGGACCTGTGGGTCTACTTCTTGGTTATGTCTCACTGGGAACAGTATGTTTTTTTTAATTCATGAATCTCTGTTTGCTCAGATTCCCTTATACAACGCCACTAGGTTTGTTGGAGTGTGATGATTTCTCTGGGTGAAATGGTTGCCTTTTTACCCATCCCGGGAGGTCATATCAAGCTTGCTGAGCGTTTTGTGGATCCTGGTTCGTATCCTAAGACCTGAAAATATTTGTGACATCTCACCTTCCATCACAGCTTTCAGTTTTGCTATGGGTTGGAATTATTGGTGCGATGGTCGTTGCTGTCTGGGCTTGTGTATATTTTACTGACATGTATCCCCAGGTATAACTGGACTATCATCCTACCCGCGGAACTTAGCGCCTCTGCGGTCCTTATCAACTACTGGAATGACGATGTAAGATTATCTTTGTCAGGTACACAAATATCATTAAGATATCGCTCATAGATCAGCAACGCCGCTTGGATAACAATATGTTCGTGTCTTGTGTTTCATCGCTATCGCTCCTACTCATGACGAGCTGATGATACAGGCATGGTCGTCGTTGTCGTAATCAATCTATTTGGCGCTGGTAAGTCTCCCTCCCCTCACGCCCCACGTAATTGACCCATCTCATGTATGGTGTGCAGGGGTCTACGGAGAATGCGAATTCATTTTCGCATCCATCAAAATTATAACCATTGTCGGCTTGATTATCCTTGGTATCGTTCTTGACCTCGGAGGGGGACCCAGTCGCGATCGAATTGGCTTCCGGTATTGGAAAAATCCTGGACCTTTTGTGCAGTACGAAGAGATTGCCGGTTCCAAAGGACGTTTCCTTGGTTGGTGGGCTGTCATGACCCAAGCTGCGTTCAGTTTTATTGGCACTGAAATTGTCGCCATTGCTGCCGGAGGTTTGTGGCATTACGCTGTGCTCAGATTATTGCTGTACTAAAGGGATTATTGTTAGAGGCAAAGAACCCACGCCGCAATCTCCCCAAGGCTATCAAACGCGTTTATGTCCGTATCTTGCTTTTCTACATCGGAGGAACTGCCATTATTGGTCTTCTTGTTCCTTCCAACGATCCCAGACTCGAATTGTCAAGTGGTAACGCTGCTTCCTCGCCGTTCGTCATTGCCATCGAAAATGCTGGGATCAAAATTCTNCCACATGTACGCCTTTCTCAAACGTCTAACCGTTTAAACGCTGTTAACACTGGTCATTAGATCATCAATGCTTGCTTGTTGACCTCTGCTTGGTCCGCCGCCTCCTCTGATCTCTACACGAGTTCTCGTGCTTTGTGTGAGGTGTTCATTCATACCAGACATATTCAATGTTCCTGACAGATCTTTCTCACAACAGATGGTTTGGCCGCCTCCGGAAATGCCCCCAAGATCTTCTTGAAGACCCTCAAGAACGGATTGCCGCTTGTGTCCATCATATTCTGTGCTTTGTTTTCAGCTTTGGCATACATGGGAATCAGCAGTGGCTCTGGACGAGTGTTTGGTTGGTTTGCCAACATGACTGCCATCGCAGGTACGCAGTTTCACAGCACTTTTAAACAAGGAAAGCGCTCACAGTGTTTTGTCATGCAGGTTTGATGACTTGGTTCGGAATTTGCTTCACCTACATTAGGTTCCACAAAGGCCTAATGGCACAGGGAATTGATCGCACAAAGCTTCCATATGCATCCCGTCTACAACCCTACCCTGCATACTACGGTATGGTCGCCTCTTTTGTGATCTGCTTGGCAAGTATTTAGCCATATCCACCAATCGTCAATTATTTATCTTTATCTCTAGTTCTCTGGGTGGGATGTCTTCCTTGCCGGACGTTGGGCCACAGACACCTTTATCACCAACTACCTCCCCTTCGCATTATTCCCTGTTCTCTACCTTGGTGCCAAATACGTCTACAGACAACCTATAGCCCAGCCCGCTACGATGGACTTTGTGTCAAATATTGCAGAGATCGAAGCAGAGACTTGGGATGAGCCAGTTCCCAAGAACAAGTTCGAAGCTTTCTGGGCTTGGTTGGTGAGTCGGCTTGATTTTTTGTTGTTGTTTGTGGCACCCTCTAATTTCCTTCTCTCTGTTCAGATGTAAGCTGTATAATTGTAGACAGTTACATTTTCTTGTTGTACGGATGGAAATTTTTACCCCAGAGTGATGAAACTTGTTGTTGCCCATCCATAGATGCTATCAACGTGCAGTAAAATAATATTATATCGAAGATAGTTGCTGTACCTGCAATAGATGTAGTCTTGCCAAAGCAAATTGGTATTGGGATGCCCAAATCTGGTCGGAAATGATACTAGGGAAGAATATTGCGGCGCTGTAAAATCCTGCGAAATGGAAGGTAAAGAGTGTGTGTATTGCAGGCGGTGATAACACTAGATTAAATAAGGTGGGCTAAATATTAAATAGTCTCTAAGTATAACGTTGCGGGATGCTTTCCAGGTATGTGCGAGTATGCTTAGTATACAAGGCTTGATGTATAGATTGTACAATTGTTTTGGTCTCCGTGGGCCCACACCCTCAACGGACATTATTATCGGTATGCTGACTAGGAGCAGTAGATCTGGTTCATGACGCGACGTCCTGTTTCGACGGCGAGTCTAGGTGCCATCCTAGGCTGATATCCCGCATAGTCCCACGGGAGGATAACCTTGACAGCGGACGCATATTCATCGAAGGCTCGCGATGCAAAGACATGCGGATAGAAGGAGACCGAGACCTCCCTTGGCCCCGCCCAATAAAAGGTGAAGGAGAGCGCCGTTCTAGTAGTAAACGAACGACACTGGAGTTGTGAAGAGAGGCGCATTCGGAATGATCTCCCGTGGAGCGTGCGATAGGGGAGTGCACGCTGCAGCCAGCAAGGCCGCATCCGCCCTCTGCGTGGAAGTTGATCCAGCTACCTCTCCGTTCATATTCCTCCAAAGTCATTTCATTCCGGGTTTCAGTATGGGCATCAGTAGCATCTTGTTGGCGGCTTTTCAACCAGGTCCCTAGTGATGTAGTATACGTAGAGTCGAAAGATGCCGCGGAAGGAGAAGGGAATGGGAAAGAATGCACAGGTGCATAGGAAGGTGGGGACACCATGAGCTCGGGAACGGTGTCTTCAGCCTCCGAGTCGGCATACCTAAATCTACGACGATCTTTGCGACCTAGAACTCTCGTGAGAGTACTAACTCTATGTAAAGCATTGGACATGTTTCTCTTCAAAGAATGCTTCAGTCCACTGAGCTTCCTCTTCATCCCAGACCGCGAAAGGGCAGCTTGTTCTGCAGCATCGGGAGCTCTGGGTTCTGGAGCACGGGCACCACTGCGAGAATAGGGACGCGAATAAACTGATAGAGCGGAAGCTGCGGGGCCCAATATCTCCTTCCTATGCGGAGATTCCCAGGGAACGTATGGACTGTTGGGATGGCTTATAGCAGGTAGGTATAGCACCTGTGTGTTTTCTGACGGGGGAAAAAGCGGTTGAGATAGACTAGGCAAAGGAGGCAATCCGGGGGATGCAGGACGCGCGAGTGTGGACGAGGGTAATGTAGCTGAAATGTTATGGCTGTATGACTGGAGCGTAAGGTCTATGAATGGGCGGAATGGCTCTCTAAAGTTGCTTTCTGAGAGGATGAGAGGAAGGGGACGAAAGGAAGTGGATGTTGGGAACACTGGAGGAGTTGGACATCCTCTGGAGACTGATTCATCCTCATGAACAAGGAGAAAAGAGGACTTGGTACTGTCCATGGCAGTAGATATGTTCTGTACCCAGATAAGTATTCAAGATCATAGATAACATCAACAATATCACGTACCATTGTAAATTCGACTGACATGTCTGACAGTGGCGGGCGGGTGGCACGGCTCCTTTCGTCTTTCAGGTAGTTCGTGCGGGATGGATGACCATCCAGTGGCCCAGAAGTTGTGGATGCTGAAATGACGGACGCTGAGCGGAGACGCCCTTTGTAGAAAGCTTTAGGATAGTCAAGGCTAGCTGGACTGTGATTCTCGGACTCCTGAATGGAATGCATGACGTTGGGGTATTAGATTTAAAAAAGAGAGGATGGGGAGAAATAAAGCGCTGCAATAATGAGAAGTAGATGGAAACAAACAACCTGAACTTCTCGTGCAACGTCGTGGCTCTTCAGACGTAAAAGGCAACAAGCGATCAACAAAGTTATCCTCTGCCGGCCCGTCCGGCCCAGACGTACTCAGCTTCGTTTTCCTCTGCATGTCTCCACCAGGATCCGTAGCAGCATACGCGGCACTAGTTACCATATCTGGTCTTGCTGGGTATTTTGCAGGCAGAAGATCCTACCCAGAAAATCTATCTTCCTCAGCATCTACAGCAGAACCAAAGCGGATAGCCAAGGATAGTGAGAGCGACTCGGACTCGGAAAGTGAAGATGACGGAGAATTGAGTTCTTTGAAAGTGGATGCAGAGGATGAATGTAAATTGGTAAGGACACTACAGGGCTCTTTATCATTCGTTCCGTCGCTCAAACTCACAGGTCCTGATCGTTCGAACTGACTTGGGAATGACTACCGGAAAAATTGCGGCGCAGTGAGTTCTACTTGCTCATATGCTATGCGTGTTTTACTCAAGTCACTCTCAGATGCTCGTGAGCTCTCTTAGTCCTCTGGATAGGTTCCCGTATTTTATCCGTACTAGGCACGCGACTCTTGCTTGTTATAAGTCAATGCAAGGCGCCAACCCTAAGGTATAGTGCTTGTGTTCAAGGCGCCCGGGACGTGTTACTTAGCTCGCTCTTAGCTTCTGCGCCAGTGGGAGAGATCAGGGTAAGTAAATATCCTAGTGGTTTTGAGAAGTGAGCTGAGCAAGAGGTGGGACAGACAAAAGAAAGTAGCACTTCGGTGTTCCGACGAAGATGAGTTGTTAATGCTTCAAGCTCAAGCCCAGAGTTTGCGATTGTGTACTAGAACTATACAGGATGCGTACGCACTCTTGTCCTACATGTTTGAGGTCCGAAAAGAAACTGAAGGCATTACTGTACAGGGGACGAACGCAAATCGCCTCAGGATCAAGAACTGTATTGGGGATCGCAGGTAATGCGGAAGCTTTTGCTAAAGAGATTTTTGATCTGTGAACACTACCTATTAGGTCCCGGAAAACTGATCAACCAAGTAACTGGGGCGCTGAGACTGTTGTGAGAGATGGAGGAACTCAGGTATACGGCCGCCCCTTTCGCGTGCTCTTGGAGAAAGCCAAGCGTTGCTGTATTGATAGACGCTGGAGCCTGAGGCGGCAGTGAGGCCTGAGGACGGGAGAGTTGGACGAGTGATCTAATAAGTATGCTATCCATTTTGCTGTTTGGTAGTGGAGCATGCATGATGTCGTTGCAAGGGCGGGTGAATTTCATTGGTAGAAGCCGTGTCGCGTCGCCTGGCAATTTGTAATGATGTTCTTTCGTAGGAGCTGATAGGACCCTCTCATTCTTCTACTTACATTTTCTGAGCGACTGGGCACTCGTGCAGTGGGAGCTTTCGTTCGATTTCCTTGTATCACGCATTTCTATTTGGGAAATTTCCGCCGCACGCAAAGCCGGGGCTTGCTGGACACGCCACTGTGCCTTTTCAAGGATAACAAACGAAAGCAAACACGGCATAGGCCTCCGTACGCCGTGACCATTTGACTTCGTACCATAACCGTCCACGCTCATTAACCCTTCGGATTGAAAACATACCAACTCTCTTAGTTTCTTCGCAGGCCGACAACACAGTCGCACTCTTTCAACCTACTTACAATGGCGGGTCGGTCGCCTTACAACACCCAATTCCCCCTTCCTCCCATCTATCACAGCCATCACAATATACACATGAGCCCAAGGCCTCATTCGACGATCTAATCGACGAATATGCTGCCCCATACTCAATAAACAGCAGTCACCAAACCTACAACCTCAATACCTCACTACAGTCACCCGACCATCGACGTAACCCTTCTCTACCACTATCCCAAAAGCTTCAGTTCTCGGTCAAACAAGACGATGACATGTCACAAGAGCATCTGACAGCTGGATACCCTCCACCTCCCTCTACCAAGCAAGCAGAACCCCCGAGTCTACTGCGCAAAGTAAGTCTCTTCTGACCCTCGGCAAAAGGACGGATCCAACGCTTAATTGCTTTCTCTCAAGCTCATCCCCGAGTCCATGGCTTGTAAACTATATGTCCTCACAGTTCTCATTGAAACAACCATAGATTTGGTTATTGAAGGAGAACTTCTTATCCGGGTACAACAAGAGAATGAGAACAGCAACAACATAATCAGCACTCGGAAGATGCCAGTCTATCTGAGCATATTCGCTATTGCTCAGTCCGTCTTCTCCCTTCAGTATCCTTTCTGTTTCCTGAACTCTTCTCTAGCGTATTCCAGCTTATTCTTGCTGTCGATGCCGTCTATGCGCGGAACACTCTACAATTCATCGCCCTAACGTAAGCCAAAGCGGAACTATCATCGTCTACACCGGTCTGATACCCATCTCCCACCACAGAATTTTCAATGCACAACTACTCCTATACTCCATTATCCAAATTACTGAAATCCGACAGACCGTAGAGGGAACCGTGACAGGAATCTCGGACATTCCTATAAACGTCCTCACCACCATCATTCCCATAGTCATCGGCGTTGCCGAACTGGCGTACATCGGACTAGGTTGGAAGATCTATCATGAGTTTGGTTGGAAGGTCTACAAATTCTTAGGCGCCGACAGACGCATCAAGAAGATGTACGCCAACTATCAGATCTACGAATGTTTGGTCAAGTTCGATGTGNTTTTTTGGGCGGGATTTTCGGTCCAGTTCATCTGGCTTGTACTTCAGGATACGGACTGGGAGTACTATGTTACCATTGCCGCTCTCCCGTTGTCTTTGGTGCTTCTGGTAGAGGGACATCTAGCTGCACGACATGAGAGCAAGTGGATGATGGCTACCTTCATGTCTGGATGTGTAGGAGCCATGGTTTACTTCGTATATAAGGTACAGTCGCTTCCGTTTGCTCTATGCACAAGTCAACTCACTGCTACGCAGCTCGTCAAAGTGCTCATGTACAAAGACGGAGAATATGAGGCTGTGTGGAAGTCCTTAACTGTGTTCTGTAAGGATGATCATGACACTTCTGAGCTGGCAGCATTGCTTATGGCTTCGTTTTCTAGCGGTGATTGCAATCATGTTGCTTCTCGTCACATTTGTCTTTTCGATCATGGTTATGAAGAACTTTGGGCGCGGATTAAAGGAATCTTGTAAGTCTTGTCTGGCAAGTTGCGTAGGGGCCAGTTCTGATACAAGGGACACAGTGAAACGCAGGGATACAACGCATGTTCGGACACAGTCGAAGAACCCTCGTAAGATTCCTGGGACCCTGAATCCGAATCGTATGAGTATCGATTAGGCACGAGTGTCAATGTCCCTCGAGCGTTCAACATCTGTATACTGATTTAAGAGGGCATCACGTTAATTGGGCAAGAAGCACGGACGATTTATTTCCCTTCCCTTGTACATTCTCACTTTTTGGTTCTTCATTCGTATATACATTTGTCGCAACCAACCCCTACGATATTCTTCTTTATACCATAACCACCCCTTCGTCGTCTGTGCTTCCGTGTCTGTAGATCCAGACGCATACGCACGACCTACCTTCCCCCACCACCTCCTCGTTGGGAAGGGCTTTTTTCGTATTTTTCGCTGTTGCAACCCTTCGCTACAGGCCCTAGTAGTGATTCGTTATGTATTGCTAGTTTATATACATGGATACGATATGTACAATTGATTGTCCAGTCTCCCATGTGTGCGATTTTAAATGTGCTGGGGAATGCTGGATATAGATTACTCCGGGCTCTCAATGTCTTGCACTAGACACGCGATCAGGTCTTTTTCCACCTCTGCCTGTAGGGCTTCTCCAACTGCCCAACGGCGCGTAGTTTTCTCAGGAATCCAACCCACTGGTATTCCCCACGTGAATATCTAGGTCTTTTGGTCAAACAGCAGAAACGATGGAGCTTATTTTGGCATTGTTCAGCTAGGCAACTATCTCNGCGCCCTTTCTAATTGGGTTACTCTCCAAAAGCAGGCAGCGCCTGAGGATGAATTATTGTTCTCCATAGTCGGATGGCACGCCCTCACACTCCCTCAGCACCCCAAATCGTTGTCCGAATCTCGACTGGATGCTTTCGCGGTACTGTTGGCCATTGGTCTTGACCCCAAACGCTCGATACTATTTCACCAAGAGCACGTCAGTGATGCTGTGCCTTTGAAAATTTCGTCAAAAATCTCTGACATGTCTCATAGAATCCAAACCATACAGAGCTTGCATGGATATTAAGTTGTTTGACTCCCATGGGAAAACTGAAGAGGATGCATGGATGGAAGGTGAGATTTGTCTCGACTTCTTTCCTGTGGGTGTTGACTTTATATACAGGCACGAATAGCCACTTCAAAGAACCTGTCTGAAGACAGTGATATCGACGAAAGTTCAGCTAACGCAGGCTTGTTCACATACCCTGTCCTTATGGCGGCAGACATTCTTGCCTACAAGTGGGTGTCCCTCCCCAGAAAACAACTTTGTGGCTCATGTCTAGCCCAGGACTACCCATGTACCAGTTGGTGAAGACCAAAAACAACACCTGGAGCTTACTCGAGACTTGGCAGACCATTTCAACCGAACTTTCGGAGGGCCAGCTATATTTCCTGTTCCCGACGTGCTCAACAGTAAGTTCCCTTCGATTCGTGCAACTTCAGTTTACTGATAAAGACCCAGCAACCTCGAAACGCGTATTGTCCCTGCGGGATCCCACTTCCAAAATGTCTAAATCTGCCCCCGACTCATCTTCGCGAATTCTCTTAACTGACGATGCAGCGACGGCTCGTTCAAAGATACGCAGCGCCGTAACAGACTCGATACAAGGGATTACATATGACCCTCATGCTCGTGCTGGTACCTCCAATCTCTTAACAATTCTTGCTGCGTGCATAGGCGAAGATGTTGTCAAAGTTGCCGAAAGATATACTTCAAAGAACCACGGAGTCTTGAAAGAGGATACCATCAATGCTATAGAAGAGGTGATCAAGGGCCCGAGAGCAGAGTTTGAGCGTCTAAAGAATGAACGAGGGTATCTGGAGGAGGTGGCGAGAGATGGTGCACGGAAAGCTCGGGAGATCTCAGAGGCTACCTTAGAAGAGATTCGGGAAAGAATTGGTTTACATCCCTAAGTTTCCAGAGCTATTGTCTACAATCACATTTGCTTCTATGCTGTTTCGATAAATTTGGTTCTCCTCAACGTCGAAGTACCCATATCGAGAATGCACTTTGCGCCTCAGCTCAGTTCCAGTATGCCAAATGGAGCAAGTCGCATAGCAATTCTAGAATAGAACGGCTTTGTCTTGTTCGGCCACGCCTGTCTTCCATGAACGCAACGCAGAGCGGGCATCTCTTTCTATCCCTCTATATTCACCATATAATTATGTCTCAAAGGTTTGTATTCTCTGTATTGATTAACAATGGACTCATGAACCCATCCAGAATTCGAGCACCCTCGGCCTTGCGCGATCGGTCAGCCTTGCTCCCAACGTCTACTTTTACTCCGCCTTCTTCTGGTCGCTCTTCACCGTTCCCCCAAGGCCAGCGCTATGCAGATGATCTGGAAGGTCAAAATGACGAGCACTTAGAAGGACTTAGTGCAAAAGTGAAACTACTGAAGGATGTGAGCCGAAACACTTTTGAGGATTGAGCGTGTATATGTCGTTAAACTGAGTTCAGATCACCATTGGTATTGGCAATGAAGTACGAGAGTCTACCCATCAACTCAGCCAAATGGTGCGTTCTTATTATTTTCGTATTGGCTCAGATATTAAATGTCCAGACACCATAGAACGACTCCTTCGAGGAAACTGGCGCAATCCTCTCTGGCACTTTTCGACGGATGAATAATATGGCTGCTCGACAGGGATGTCGTTGGTTATGGTACATCGTCTTTCTCATTATTGTTCTATGGTTCTTCCTAGTTGTTTGGTGGTTCCGGCGGTGACACCCTTTGCATATCCGACGCGTCAATAGTCCACAAGTCTGAGCCCAACGTAAATCAAACGACCCAATGAACATCAACATTATGACGAAGCCCCCGGGTACATTATTCAAGCATGCAAGGGAAAAATAACAATACACGAATAGAAAGTTAGTAATTATAAAATACAAGAGTAACGTTGAATGACGGCAGAGTGGACAAAGTCATAACCAGAAACGCCAATGTTATGATCCATCAGCTGTCCAGAATTTTGCGTTTCCGATTTCCCATATCATCTTTCGACGCAGGAAAGGAATATTCTTCTGGTCGAAATTAAAGGAGTCCTCCCCTCTCGCAAGGGAGTCAAGGAATTGGCAGGTGAATACGCCACAATCATATCCATTCTCCTGCTGGGGTGTATCAGGAGAAGTGTAGTCTTCCCAGCCAGTGAAGTCGAAGGGTTTGTTCTTTTTGGTTCGGTGCTCAGCATCCAGGTATTCTCGCAAATGCTTAGGATCCATATGAGATAGGAAAAAATTGAAAGTTAAATATTGTATGTGCATACCTCAAACACCCGCCTGGAGCTCATGTTCATACTATCATAAGCCTCGATCCTCTTTTTTCGAAAATTAATAGCGGCCCCTGTCCAATGTGTGTTATTATGGTTGACAGGTAGGACCAAGATGTCTTTCGAGAATATGTCGATCTTTCGAAAAATGAGCAAATACTTAGAGCGCACAAAGAGTACACACACCTTCTTTGTCCATTTCGCCAATCTCCCCTTTTGGTACCCATCGGTGATCAGCTTCTGCCAGAAAAATGTGCTGAAATAATGCACGCTCGGCAGCTTCTCCACTTTTAATCCTCCAACCTTGCCGTTAACATTTCCATTAGCACTGTTGACTTTTGAACAATTCTCTTTGACCTCTTCAGATCGTCCAAGAATCATAGCCCCGTAGAAGTTGATGATCTCGTCATTGAGCCATTGACCAGGCCTAAGACGTTGGAGATCGTGACCCGATACTTGTTCTCGAGCAAATTTGGAAACAACACCAGACTTCTTGAGCAATGCGTTGACCGTGGAATCATCTTTCGGGGGTAATGAGGATGGCAGAGGTACACGTTTAGGCCGGAGTCGTTGCTCAATGCTTTGGTCCTTCTTCTGGTTTCTGATTTGGAGCTGCTCAAAGGTTGCGGTAAAGGGGAGTTGGGGAGGAGGACTGCTGAAGCTGTCAATATTGCGTATAACCGATGGATAACATCGAAACATACGATTCAACGGTGGCTTTAGCCCTTTCTAGAGCCTTGAAGAATCTTTCATTGTTATTGTTGGCTACCGAATGTCGACGTTCACGCTCGGGTTCGCGGAAAGAGGTAGTTAAATCGATCAACGACGAGGAAAACACTAAACGTCGCATCAGTTACAGTCGCTGAAGTACTGAGGGTTCACTCACATCCGATTGAATGGGTCCTGGGCCGCGAAGAAGTTTCTGCTTCTCTGAAGGTGTTTTGTAAGCGTTCCTTGTAAACTATGAAACCTTGTGCGNAAAAAATAAGCATCTATTGGGTTCTGTAGTTTCAGAGATGCTCACTTTCAAGGTCAGACGTCCGCTTCTGTTCCCTGAGGCTTTGTAAAGTCCTGTCTCGTTCTGCTTTCACGCGCTTTTTGTGCTATAATAAAACCACGGTTGAGTTGATAGACGTGATCTCCGCGCGACTGTGGCTGACCTCATCTGCCAAAATATGCGTATGTGGTGGTATCCGGGGGCACGGTGGAGGCTCTGTTTCTTGTGCAATAGCCGTTCCAACTAAATTCATATGAGGTTGTGTCGCGGGAATGGGGGAAGCCGATGGAAATGGTCGTGTTGAGGGGTTTGGTGGAGATGTAAGACATGTAGGGACAATAGGCGGAGGGCGAACTCGAGGGGGACGCCGTGAGCGTGGTGTGTCGGCCGGTGGTTCCATGTTTGTTCTATGTCTGGAACTCGGAGGATGGGGATGATTCACTTTCAGTAGAGGAGAGTTCCTGATGTTTGATCCTCCGGCTAGAGAGGAATTCGAACCAAACGGCGTTGAGAGTAAACGAGGTGGAGGTGGGAGAACAGGAGTATTCTTAATATGTTGCGGATAGGCTGAATTAATAGGGAAGTGTGGGAGAGGTGGCGATGGAGGCAGCGGTTGTGGCTTGTGATTTGGAGCTGGTATGGGTTGTGGCGAGGGAGGAAGAGG
>LBLO01000131.1:0-47043 GCA_004354395.1 Chondrostereum purpureum
GAACAGGGATGCAAAAAGCGCCACGCCGTAGAAAACCGACCGCCTCGTTGCTTGTTGGGCCTACCGCTTCCGGCGTTTAGGAGCGGGGGCTGGATCTTGACCATTGGATTTTCGTTTGGTCGAAAGGGTGGAATCGTGGTTTGCATCGCTACCAACGGAATCACGTGTCAGCGCCACACGCATATTCCTAGAAAGTGAACAAAACTTGCCTCGTTGCCGCAGCTAGCGCGGTGAAAGCCCATAAAACGTCTTCGACAGCTTTTCTCCAGCTGACAAAGCTACTTCCCTGCTCGCATATCGCCCGACTCCACCAAAGCAGACATACCACTATGGAATACACTCCATTCTGCCCCGGTACATCCAGTTTTTCCCAGTCGCCGGTACCCACTCGATCACTTTCAACCAGGGGTGTATCCCCATCTTCGATGTTACGCCACTCAGGCTGAAGCCGTCTCCACCAGCGCCAAAAGGTCTTCTCAAATCCTTCGAGATCCTTGATTGGTGGTGTACCTTTCCGACCCCTCCCTACCCACCACTCGATTTGTTGGGGCCGAGCATTGTCGCATTTCGGCAATGCGCCTCGTCCCTTGTCATACTCCGATTTGTTTTCCACCGCATCGAATACCCGCAGTACAGCATCCCACTCTTTCTTGATATCGTCTGGGGGAGTAGATAGATATTCGTAGGCAGCTATAAACCATTTCGGCGCATCGACGGGTGGAACGAACACTGCATTGTCGACACCTTGATCCAGAGGTTTCGGAACAGTTTGAGGTGTCGGTGAAGGGGAGCCGGAAGNCCTAGGACCCTCGACGAGTTTGTTATCATCGATAGGTGGTGATTCTGTTGGTCCAGAGGGCTTGGAAGAACCGCCCTTGGGAGTAGCAGAAGACGCTCGGGATGGTCGGCGCTNGGGGGGAGAGGGCGGTGGATCTGGGGGATGCGATTCCTTGTCACTACCAGCAGCGGGTGTTGGGGGACGCGGCCCCTTGTCACTTCCAGCCGCGGGTGTTGGGGGACGTGAATTATCCTTCGTTTGGTCACCGTTGGTAGTAGGCGCAGCTGCCGGTGTTTTCCTGCGAGGGCGTGGCAAAGGTCGGGACGGGCGTGGATCTGGGGATTGTGATGGTTTCTTGCTGTCTGCAGCCNGCTTTGGGGGATCCGAACTATCACAAACCCATCGCCAAATTGGGGGAAGCCCCGCAAACGCAGGTGGAATCACCACACCAGGGAGATTTTCCTTCCACTCTCCCTCTGCGACCATAACGAATTGCCGCCTCACCCGTTTCACGGGGGCAACTGCCTTACCCTCCTCTTCCTCCTCTTCCTCTTCTTCGTCGTCGTCGTCTTCGTCGTCAGTCTCCCCCAAAAAGGACAACCCCGACGCAGAAGAGTCGGACTCACTCCCGTCTGAAGAGACCGCGTCCTCTTCTTCGTCTACTTTCTCCGCCTTTTTTCCTGACTTCCTGCCTTTGTTAGGCATCTTCGACTGCTTCGCCGCAGATTTCTTGGAGACTGTCTTTTCCAAGGGAGCCGTCTTCGCCTCATTCTTTTTTGATGCTGCTTTTTTTGGTGCGGACTCCTTGGACGACGCTTTTTTTGGCGCGGACTCCTTGGACGACGATTTCTTTGGTTTCTTCGGCGCGGTCTCTTTGGAAGATGACTCTTGCGAGGCAGGGTCTACGTC
Organism: Chondrostereum purpureum; assembly: GCA_004354395.1. Classification (NCBI taxonomy): domain Eukaryota; kingdom Fungi; phylum Basidiomycota; class Agaricomycetes; order Agaricales; family Cyphellaceae; genus Chondrostereum; species Chondrostereum purpureum. Next base: position 1,688 of record LBLO01000131.1, read on the forward strand.
TACTGCCGGGGTTCCANTCTGTAGGTGGTGTGGGGGCTGGGGGCCTGCCGCTGAGAAGTACCTTCATTTTCTCCTCGTACGTCTTCTGGTTGGGTTTAATACCCGCTGCTTTTCGTGCATCTTTTAGCTGTTGGAGATGTTTTCCAAGAGATGGGAGGCATCGAGCATCCCGTTGCTCCTCCGCTAGTTACGGTAGTTTTGTTAGGTTATATTTATATGTACGAGAGTCGTAGACAACTTACTGAAACAGGTCTCGGCAAACTCCCCGTAGATCTCTGTTACGACTGCATAACGTTCGGGGTCGGCAGTTGACCATTTCCTCCCTAGCTGATCCCTCCCAGCATTCACACTAAAATTCAGTCAGTTCCAACGCCACTAATACCAAGAACATTGACTTACACGAGTGTAGAAACCTGTCCGAGCTTTGCAGGCTCTGGAACCGAGATGAGAATGGTAACGGTTGCACCCAGTAATTCTCCCAGTGTTTCGCACACTGGCTCAACAACGTTAGCGAGATTGTCGATGATCCTGAAGTTAAACGTAGGGTCAGTATACCTTCACTGTAGATATGAATCGTAAACGAACGTACTTTTGCGCGTCGGCAGGCTCAAGTAGCAAGCTGCCTCCCGCCTTTGCAGTACCATCCTCCTCCTTCGTGGTGTTCTTGTCATCGTTCCCGGCCGCAGTGTCTGATTCAACGCCGCTATCAACTGCCACTTTCCCTTTTCCCTTCCCCTTCCCCTTCTTCGGTTTGCAGGTGGCAGCTGCTTTTTCCTTCCAAATATCCTGCTCGTCGTCAGGCAGGGCCTCGAAACGTTCCATAATAAACGCGTTCCGCGCCACACATTTCTTCCGCGCCTCGCCTCCCTCCACTTCAACCTTATACGCGTTATTGAATTCCTCGGAAAACGTGGCGAAACCCTCGTCCGACTTAGACCAAATTTGCCAGGCGCTCAGACCCTTAGTAGCACGGTTTGATAGACCACAGATCTGGCGTATAATAGCAATAACCTCGGGGCTCATTGGTGCCAACTTCCGAGTGCGATAGCTAAACCACGTGCGAATACTCTATATCTAGTTCAGACATTGCATTAATCAATGACAATGATAAAATAACATACCTTCTTAAGACGTTTGATGACCGCTGTTCGCGCGGCTTGATCCTCCTCGGTGACCACAACCACCAGTTTTTTGAGATTCTCGGGCGTTGGGTCTTCGTAGTACGGAAGATTCCACGGGAAATTCTCCAGCCACTCGACATACACTTGCGCCAGAAATTCAGACTTTTGTTTTTTCGTCCTCAAGTTGCGATAGGTCAGAAGACGCGTTTCTAAGAACTCGAGCCTGGACCCTTGTGCCCAGTTCTTCTCGAAGACCACGTTGCCGGACCTTTCCGCCATCAAAACATGAGCCTTCCAAACATAGATCGAACGGAAGAAGTTACTCACTCATCCTTCTTCACCACTGTCTTCCTCTCTTTTTTCTTCGCGGACGACTCTTTTTTCGTTCGGGCCATGGGTTTTGCTGGGTAGAGAATGGTAGTTGTCCCTGAACGCCACTATGAAAACGGCGACCCACAATAACCCTTGAAACTACAAGCCAGCTGTCATTTAGACGTTTAGCTTTTCGACACGATGTCTGGGTTATTTAACCCTCTCCGTCTCTACATTTCATTCTCCAACCAACTTTCCACCCACTCTCCACCTCCCTCAAACAAACCTCGATTCCCCTGCAAACCTTTCTCTCTTCCTTTTCCTCACGTTATGCTCCATCCCAACGACAACGCGCCATCGAACCCTCCAGCCAGTCACCGAGACGCGGCGGATCCTGACTGTAAGTTCCCCATCGTTGCTGCGAGCTGACAACCAGACTAAACCTTTTGTATTAGTTCTCAGTAATGTATCCAACGTGGATAGTAAGTACCCCATATCCGTCGTTTTCTATCTGTTTTACTAACGTAACTAACATTTTCCAGTTTTTGTTGTGCTTGCTCGGCGTCTTGGTTTGGGCTCTAAGGAAACTACTCAACTCCTTGACCGCCTTGTTGTCAGAGACGTTTTTGATCTACTGAGCCGTCAGGCCGCGTCAACCGTCAATGACCCAGTCCCTCCTCCGTCTCCCGCGACTTCGACGACCGCTATGTCTTTCTATGTCGATTTGACGTCTGCGGAGTCCGACATCGAGGACGAGGACGAGTTCCTCGCGGCTTCTCGCCCCCCGAGTCCGGTTCCCCCTCCTGAGCCTGTCATCCCGATCTACGATCCACCGGCCAACCTCGTCCGAGGACACACCTTGCACGTAGACTATGAGTCGGGGCAAAAGTATTGGCTTCCCAAGGAAGGGACTCCCATCGATGGCCCTGTCATCGTTACCAAAGGTCGGCACGTCGGTGTCTTCGCATCAATGTAAGTGCTGTTTCCCATCATTTCCTGCCGTAAATTCATTCATGTTTTGACAGGCTCTTCGCTGACCCTTATGTCGTTGGCGTCTCGAACGCTCGCTACTCTGTCGGAACTGACGTCGCCGCTCAACTGGCAACATTCCAGATGCTCGTTGGCACGGAGGCTGTCGGGATCATCTTCGGCAAGAAGAAGAAAGCGGCGAAGGTTCAAATGGTATTCATCCTGCTATTTTCTGTTTCTCTTGCTTATTATATGTTAACTAGGCGGTGTGATGTGCTCTCTCCATACATCTATCTGTKCTGTTGTCTTCCGTGGGCGCCTCATAATGGTTGAGGAGCTTGATGACATAGGTAGAGTTGGGGAAGAATCCTGCATATCTCGGGATCTAGTAACAAAACTTCAGCAACTAGGAGGATGTGTGGATTTGGCTGATGCTTACCTCTGCAGTGAAGGTATCCCACGCGCCAGGGTTGGACTCGCTTGGCAACGTGAACTCGCGACGAGCGATGAGAATAGGAGGCTGATGACCGTTGTTNGACCCCGGAGGCACCTCGAGGTAGAAGTCAAGGTACTTGGGCTTGACGCCCTTGCTCAAGGCGCACTGCAGATCAGTGGGGAGAGTGTAAGCTTAAGCCTGGACAGAGTCTGAGTTAGGATTCAAGGGACAGTTTGAACACAGGTGCAAGTCATACCGATCCAGGCTGCAACTCAGTGGGTACAACTTGCATGACACCAAAACGCGCGGCTTCAGGGCAGGACGTCTGACGAGCCAAAGGAGTGGCAAAGGACGCGGTTGCGAGAAGAGAGGCGAAGAGGGCAGTACTGAAGAACTTCATGATTGTACAAAGAAAGTCAAGAGCACGATGAGGACTCATTAGAGCAGTGAGCTTCTGCTTTTATACCATAGAAAGCTATCCACCATAACCCGAAATGCGACCGTGAAACAGACGAGGGGGAAATATGATTCAAGATGAACGATGACCGTGGCGAGACCATTCCAGGATGAGTACCTCAATATGAAAACAGAAACGAGCCCGTTTCCAACTACAATACAGAGAAACGTACCGGGGATTACAGGGCCGAGAAGAGGAACAATAGTGACCCAGCAGAGCCTCTCGATAACATGAATTCCCGCTGTGCCCACACAACCAACTCTATATTTTGAATAGTATCGCTGGCATAGAAAGGCGATACCTATCGATCAGGTTTTATAGTCATTACTAATGACATTAGGGACATTATGCGATGGTGACCGCACATATCATGCTGTTACGCTTTTTCTCAAAGCCCACCACTTTGTCTTCTCAGGGACAACCTTCTTCCACCCGCAATCATCTCCCATTGAATCAGCCATGGCCATCTCTGCACATTTCTTAGCCCAGACCTTTGCGTTCGGCGAATCTCCCAAGGCGCAATACGCAAAAACAATTCGAGGGTAGTGTACCTTCCAGATGCAGCTAGGAAAGACTCCTTCGCTATGCATGAGGTTGACAAGTTTCATGCTGTGATCAATGATATAGTTATCAGGGAGTGATGTATCCGAAATCCAGTTTTCCATAACGCGGACCCCATCGTCTTCCTTGGATGATGACCAAGTGGAATGCAGAACTCTCGTCGCTGCATCACTACGTTTAGCATGAGCATCGTCAACGTTGCACCTAGAACACATGCACTCGAAAGAATACTTCTTTTTCAACTCTTCTCTGCGAGCATTGCGAGGCTGCAAGCTATCAACATACGATATTGTTAACTCCTCTCCAGCATCAATGGGCCGCAGAGCGTGGAGGCGCAAGGATAGGGAATATAGGTCCCAATGAACAATCGCGTTCGGAGAACATCTGGAACATATTTCAATAATCGCAGTTGTATGAACACCAAACACACTTACGAATGATTTACGCGCGCTGTATCCCTTCCCATGGCTGCATATAGGCCCCCGTATGGGCCAGGCAGACCGGAAGCAATCAAGCAGTTTGTATCAATAATCCCTTTGATGCGTGAAACCTCTGAGCCNTTGCAGTTCGCCAAGCTCCAGAACCAGCCCTGTTGCATATACGGCAACTGTTTTACCATATTGTTGAGGAAATCGGATGTGGTTAAACCAAAATATTCTTCGGGAGGGGGTAGCGCAGCAGGGATTAGGAGAAATGGGCGTTCGCAGATGATAAGATCTCCGGGGGTGAACTTCACGGTAGCGAAGATACCCAAGCCCTTCCCAGCTGACTCTCTGATCATGAAGGATGTTGGAAAAGAGGTGCGAGTGTAAGATAGAGGACAAGGGGTCGGGAAACCTGTTAACCCTAAAATCTCTTCCTTCGCACCGGGCCATAGACAACAGACGGTTCGTTGTTCACCTTCCAATGGAAGACTTGTTATCCTGACTTCAGTGGTCGTGGGAAAAGGAGCGATTATAGGCGCATCTTCCCATGGATTTTTTCTCTTCCTAAAGAGCGGAGGATGGTCAATGGGAGGCGAGCTATCAATCCGGCTACTTCCAGTGTTCACGTCCTCTTCCAGGCTGCTCTGCTTGGACGACTGCGGTCGATTTTCGCTACAAAACAAGTATTTGAACAAATAAAAGGCTGAATAGCGCAACCGTACCTTTTAACATCAACGGTGCATTGTTGCTTGTATTTCTTTGTGTTCAGAAACCCTCTTCTCATCGCTGGAATTTAGGGATCTACCAGAGGTGACGGGGATATTTGGAAGAGAGCAAGAACGGTCACGTCCTTCGCTCGAAATCATAACATTAATAGTGAATATGAAAGTTTGAGTTTGGCGTGACAGAGATAATAGGACTCGAATTGCATTGAAGACTGCAGAGTCGGCAGTTGATCGGAAGCAGAAACTGAGAAAGAGTCGATCATGACCACGTGCCCATATACTCTCCGGACCGATTTGGGACCGAACGAGTCAGCTTCAAGCAATTTAAATCTTGCTTACAATTCTTCAACCAATGTAGATCGCCGAACCCTTTCTGTTTCTTTCTCCTTACTGCACTCACCATGACTTTCTCTGGTGCACTGGTATGCCTTTGATCTTTGGGGAAAAGAGGTTTTACTGAGGAGCTCATGTTTTACTTCCTAGACTTTAACGGACCTCAATGATTTCATTACACCCTCACAAGCTTGTATCAAACCCGTCGAGCAAACCAATGTGAAACCACCTGTTAGCAAGGATATATCAGAGGCTTCGGTGCGTGCGCGTCTGTGTTACTCTCTTTGGGTTTAACTAACTAACCTTCATAGACTGAAATTCGAATAGATTCTGGGGGATCATATTATGAGGTCTCTGCGAACGACATCTCTACACTCAACGATCTCACAAGTGAATCTGGGACCAAGCTCGAGCAAGCACAGATCAGCTTAAATGACTGTCTAGCCTGTAGGTACGCAGTAGTAATATTCCTCCCCCAACCATTGCTCAATGACATTCATATCAGCGGGTGTATTACTTCGGCCGAATCGGTTCTCATTAGCATCCAATCTCACACCGAAGTCTTGAATTTCTTGGAGTCGAATGCACTTGTGCAGCCACCAGAAGCACAAAAAATCCCTGTGATCTCTATTGCCCCACAATCCCTTGCCTCTTTGGCTGTTTCTCTGTCAATCTCTTCCAACACGGTTGTTACAGTCCGTCAGATCATGCGGAGGATTCGGGCGTTCTGCAGGGAGCGATTAGGGTTTAAGCACGTCTTTGATACTACCTTTGCCAGACACGTTGCCCTGAATGAACATGTGAAAGAGTTCGTAGAACGGAAGGAGAATCATAGCGAGGGGAGGCCAGAACTACCGATGCTTGCCAGCGCCTGTCCAGGCTGGATATGCTATGCCGAGAAGACACACCATGCCATGTTACCATTCATCTCGAATACGAAGAGCCCTCAACAGGTCATGGGTACCCTGGTGAAGAACTGGATGGGCTCAAAGTGGGGAAATCTGTGAGCACCTTTTCATATCCTGTGATCTGATTAAGAGTTAATGATTCCTCACCAGGCCACACGAGATCTACCACGTATCAGTCATGCCTTGTTATGACAAGAAACTGGAAGCGTCTCGGAGTGACTTTTACAGCGAGGCTTACTCTACCCGCGACGTGGACTGTGTAATCACAACAGGGGAACTACAGGTCCTTATGGGAGACAAGGGATGGGATCTCTCGATACCCGTCCCCGGGGAGTTAGATGTGCTCTCTCCTTGCTCTTCGGAGACTATCTCAGACGCGAGCTTGCCTGAATTGATGGCACACCCCGGATCATCCTCAGGGTCATACCTTCACTCGATTATCACACATCTACAAGGAACCTCCGAAGCACCGTTGACCCTGTCTGTGAGGCAGATTCGAAACGCAGACTATGAAGAGTTTGTCTTGCGGAAACCGGCTACCGAAGATCAAGAGGAGGGCGAGGTGGTGTTCAAAGGCGCGAAGTGTTTCGGATTCCAAAATCTCCAGAATGTGGTACGGAAGGTTGGTAAAGAAACCGGGATTCGAACGACCGCTGGGGCTGCTGGAAGACTAGCTGGACGGGCAGCTGTTAGCAACCGGAGAGGTAGAAAAGGTGGAGGGGGAGGAGCAGACAAAGGCTACGACTACGTTGAAGTCATGGCCTGTCCCGGCGGGTGCGTGAATGGAGGAGGGCAAATCAAAGCTCCTACATCCCTGCAGGACGCCGAAGGACTCCCAAGAAATTGGGGTGATAATGGTGTCTTGGTTGGAAACGATGCAGATTTTACACCACCACCATCTGGGGTTAAGTGGGGGACGAAGGAGTGGACAAAGAAAGTAGAAGAAGCTTACTGGCGGGATGAGCGGGCCGGATCGAGTTTTGATGGTGTACCTGTGACGATTTCAGACGATGAAAATGCGGGGAAACGAAAGCAGTCTGCAGTAATGGCCGACCGGTTATTGAGCAGTATCCTCGAGGACGTTTGTCTCAGCGACGAGGGCCTAGGAGACGAAGACGTACAAAAGGAACAGCTTTCAAAATGTAGACGAATGTTGTTCCGTACCGAGTATAGGGCAGTTGAAAGCGAGGTTAACGGATTGGCAGTGAAGTGGTAAACATTATGGTACCGTCGCAGTCATGGAGTTGTATAGAATAAGATATAATCGTCGTATTACTTGTAAATTAGCTACAACGTATACAGTGATATAATAGGAGTACGTGGGCTATAACACGAGTAATACTCAATCGTTAGAACAGAGCGATTTGGACGGCAGGCGTGGTGGAGGTGTACAAAGATTGCAGTGGAATAGATAGAGAATGCTGGGAAAGCAGATGATGGTGATACAGAGAGCAAGTTGCAACAAGTTATGGCGATGGTCTAGGGTAGTAGCGATGAGCGATGGCAAGTCGAAAGAGGCGTGCGGTGATAGCAGCTGTACAACAGAATACAACGGCTAGCGCTGTTTGTGGATGTAGTAGGGTTCGCAATTAGGGCACCACCTAGTGGTAGTACTGATGACCTTTTCAGTAAAGTCGGGCCCGAAATGCTGGAAGAAAGAGCGAAGGGTAAGAACAAAGGAGAAGGGTGGCGACAAAGGACAGTCGCGTACCTGTGCACAACGAGGATCGCGGCAGCCTGGATTATGTCGCGCAGACTTTGTGCAGTACGGCGATCCGCAGTCTACGTGGTTGGTCACTCTGGCAAGCATAAGATGTCCGCATCCATGGCGGACGCGTTCGCTAATCGCGAAATCTCGGTCAGRAAGCGGAATGACCAGGACACAGTAGACAATGAGGAACATACGTTTCGAGTTGGCACATTGGTGGCAAAGTATTCAAGATGGTTGTCGACGTTGGGCAAGAAAATTTATGGGAACAGGCGTAGACAGAAAATTGAGACAGGGGCGGATGAGCCAAATCCCAAGGTCCGATKGCTGCATTTTATGGTGGTGGTAGTTCCCAAAGCGGAGTTTGAAACCCGTTGTCGGGAAACCCATTGACAAATTGGACAAATATATACATTTATTCCCTTTTTTGCTATTTCCTGTCAATTTGCCGACATAGCCTTTTCCGTCATGAATCCCACCACCCGAAGCCGTACTGGCCTCTTCCTTTCCTATCGTGAATCTCGCGCCCCACCCAGCCGTTTCTCCCGGTCACGTACAAATGCATTCGACGATGCCGAGGATGACGAAGAAGAGGGACTCATTTCTAGCCCCCGCCACCATACAATAGACATCGACTTGCCCCCGCAATGGTCAGCGCGTCTTGCCACCTCATCATCATTCATTACAGCTTAAATGAGCGCTATTTTAGGGTTGATATTTCCGAGAAAGTAGAGAGGGTACTAGCAGATACACAACTCAAGAGTGCGTGCACTTTGCTTTGTACTACCCAAACCTGCACCAACTTCTAGCGCCCCCAACAGTTAATGCCCTCGAGAAGTTACACGCAAAGCACGCACTCCCCGGCTTCACGGACCGGACCCAGGAGGAGCAAGAGATCGAGTCTGTCACAAATGAGATAACTAGGGTATGTATTTCGGCCACAATCTCCCTTCTTCCTTTGCCGAACGCATCACATTGCACTCTCCAGGACTTCCGACAATGTCAGACGTTGATCAAACGAATAGGCTCTGCAACATCTCACACATTTCCCCCTTCACATCCTGACCAAAGATCTGCATTCGAGGCCCAGGCTGCTAAGAATGTCCAGCGTGGTCTCGCAGCAAAGGTACAAGACCTCAGTGCCACATTTCGAAAGAAACAACGTGTCTACATGGAAAGTATGTTGATCCATCCTTCTCCCTTCTCTGGCCACGTTCTCGCCGATTCCGTTTCCGATTTTCGTCCTCATGTGCTTCCGATGCTTTGCTCTTTCTCGTTTCGCACTAACTGTGTTTCCTATCGATCTCTGTCATGGGACTTGTCTTTCTGTATACCTCTTTTCATAGATGGCGTTTTACTGATTCCTTACCGATATCTAAGAGCTCCAGGGTCATGCGATAAAAAACCAAGACCTATTGATCGCGTCCGGCACCATATCTCTCAAGGGTTCCGAGGGTATGAGTGCTGTTGATGATGATGTAGAGGCTGCCGTAAGTCTTTTTGTGATGTTTTGATCAAGTTATACGCTCACCATTGTTCATACCCTTCCTCTCCATTTCATTTCCCTTTAATCTGGGCATTACCATTACGCTGCGTTTGGATACCTTTGTCCGTAACCTCGTGTCTCTTTGTTTCTTGGAATGAACGGATATCCTTCTGCTCTCGACTCTTCATCTCCGTCACTTGTGTCTTGGTGACGCTGTGATCTTTCACTCGCATTGCCCGCGTTTCCGCTCAATTCCCCTGCTGGTGGCCCTTTATCCTGTGGGCTCCTTTTTCTATCTACTCGCATGACTGTCTACGCGTTCCTTGTCCCTTTCTTTGTCCCTCGCGCGAACTCTTGCTCTTGTGCTTCCGAAAGGCCCATACTCGGTCGCAATCTTTATCGTATGCCCACGCTNGCTATGCCACGGATGAACTGCGAACACGGGATCGCGAGTTGACGGAAATAGCCAAGTCAATTGCTTCTCTGGCAGAACTTTTCAAAGACCTATCTTCGTTAGTCATCGACCAAGGGACTGTACTTGACAGCGTGGAGTATAATATCGAGCAAACTGCCGCACAGATGGGAGAGGCTGTTAAGGAGCTTGAAACTGCGACAAGGTACTTCGCATTGCTTGGAAGAAGAAGGTGATACTAATGTGCTGTACCTCTCAGGTATCAGAAGAACACTGGGAGGCGGAAGTGTATATTCTTGCTTCTCCTTATCATCTTCGGGCTGGTCATTGTAATCATATTCAAACCAAGACGGAGAGACGACGATCTGCCGCCGCCAACTTCTAGTCCAGACGAGGCACAGACCTCATAGCTAACCTTTCGCCGCTCTTTTTTGTTGTAGGATATTCTTTCACCATATATGATTCCCATTTAGGCAAGAAAGATAATAATTTCGTGCCGCCTGATTTCCGTCTCCCTTTTTCAACTCCGACATCCTCGGCCCGAGCCCTCTCCCTTTTCAGGTCTCAGGTTATCTCCATTCGTGAACCATCACTTGGCGTTTCGTTCCGGGATTGATAAGACAAGGGCAAAGATCTGTGGCGCGNCCCGAACAGTTCTAGAACGCTCATTGCACAAAGATGACGGGAAGGTAATTTGAAGGAGGAGGATCTCATTTGCTGACCTCCCATTCGCTCGTTGCTCCGGCGAGTGGACAATCGATGGTCGGTTAAGGTTGAGGGAACGTTTTCTTGTTAGCGGATCACAGGNTTTATGCGTCCGTATTCATTCCAAGTTGGAGCTTGGAGCTCATTTTGTGTTTGTGGGGCTAATCCTGGCGGTGAACTTCCTGTTCCAGATGAATTGTCTCGTCATTTGCAAAGTTTGCGGAGAACACACACACACGGCGATGTCTGACGTTGTCAAGAGGACGGTCACAACTGACGGAGTTGCGACATGACGACGACGGATCAATATATTTCGTGGTGGCCCCGATCCCTCTTTTCCAATCAACCATGCATACACCACACCATTTTACTTCATAATCGATTTTCTAGCACCCGAAAGCGCGCCCAACAGAGGACGTACATGTTCTGGAAAGTGCATTAATCTGTTGTTTTTGGTCGGCTTGGTATCGATGAAACAGGTATCGRAAAATCACCCYTTTTGGGATGGATTTTCATACCGGCCAGGTACACGCTCTTGAACTCCGAGTTGACAGCAGGCAAACTCTCTCTCGAGCTCTGGATTGTCCATTTCGAGCGTTTATAATAATGGTAAGTAATGACACGTAAGGATCGGTAGAACAAGTGCGAAATGAAATGAATTGTGGGTGCTTGCAGGCAAGACAATTGAACAGTATGTATCCTTGTGTATCAAAAGGAACGACAAAAGAGAGGGAAACAGAAAGGTGGATTGATAGATGAGACATGCTGCTAGTGGTATATTTTCTCAAATCAGCATACTTTGAATAAGCATTTCTTCAATATCCTATAATAAGTATTCACAGAACGTGAATACCTCAATATCGGTCTACTTCCAAAGAGTTGACTCACCGGCCGCTTCTTCAACCCATGGGCATAGAGAAATTCATCTCTAGCGTTCTCAAGCGCCACCATATCGTTTGTAGCTATCTGAGACATATACCCAAGAGTGACTATCTGCATCATGAACGAGATGCATTCCGTCCACACAAGCACGACATCACCAATGGTATAGGCGTGAATGTTTGTCATGACATCTACAACTTGGAAGACCTCAGCGAGCGAGGCGAGAGCTGATAATATGGCGGTAACCAAAGCCAAGGAACTGATGGAGGTGTATCTGCTTGCAGAGACTGTGTTCGTGTCGTGATCAAGCGACAAGTAAAGAATGGTGTGGTGAGCGAGAGCTAGGGCAGTGACCGGGGCTGTCAGAGCGTAATAGACAATCATGAAGTCGAAGCTGGCTGTTCTGGAAATGCAAGACAAGATGAAAATGGACAGGAAGGTTGAGGCCACGAGCAGTTTTCGCTGCCATGGCATGAAAATTGCCTTGGAGAAATCTCCGTCAACAACGACGAGCTCTGATTTTTCGAGCACCTTGGAAGACTTGGAGGACATGATGGTTTTTTGGGGGAGTCCTGGTCAGAGTTCCCAGACCATTATATAGTTGACGGTATCATAGAAACACGCCGTAAATTTACGCCACAAGRGCTTCCATCTTCGAAATATCATTGCCAGAATCCCTCTTCTCATATACATTCCACCTGATAAAAACCCGAGGCAAGCCTGAGCCCTGCGTTATATTCGAGATGTGGGTTCTTCAACCGCAAAGGGGGCCTCGACAGAGATAAGCTCATTTGACGTGAGAAAGCAAGATTGCATGTCCCCATTGAAGGAAGAATAGTGCCGGGACGTGTGGTTTAAGTATGGCTAGCATAAACCAGTGAAAAAATAAACAAGAAGGTAAGCCAGGGTTGCATTATATTAGTTACAGAACGTTCATAGGGGGAATTGTGGCTCGTCGTTCCCTTCACGGTGATTCCGGTGGAGGAGATATCAGGGACATATGGTCGAAAGCCAGATGCTTCGATGAATGTACTTTCCCAATTGCAGAAAACTAGAGATCAACAGGACGAGGCGCGGCATGCAGGGTGTTAGCCCCGAGCTTTCGGATAGTCAAATTGTCAGAGAAGAACTTTGGTGTGGGTTCAAGGGTTGGAGTGAGATAGTTTCGTTCACACGCAAAGCGAAGTTTGTCTTGGAAGGASTAGGGCCAGACGCAGTCATAGCTRACCCATTAGCCTAGAAGTAGTTCTCGATAGCATTGAGATCRTATCCGCTGTACCAACGTCGGCACCTCTGGGTTATCAATGGCGATTGGATGTTGAATGTACTGGTCATTGGTCAAGAGGCTACACCAGAAATGAAATACAGATACGTACGTATGTACCGTACCANAAATTTAAAGCTGACCCAGGCCGTGCTGTGATTTGCAAGAATGGAAGCTCGAGTCTTTGAAATGCTTGGTCCAAAATAACGACGGTCAGGACCTGGTAGGCATAGTAACGCGGGAAAATGGTCTAGTCCCCAAAGAATGCAAAAGAAAAGGAACGTTCGGTGGCAGCTGTATGAGGATCGAATGACTGGTGTCAGTGTTGTTTGCGCTTGGAAAGTAACATTCAAGTTGACGGGGAAGATGTGTGAGGCGTTGGTGCGGCAAGTCGTGAGAGAAGAGTGACTCATAACATACTCGGGATTCTCAGGCACTGCGGGCTGCGGTGAACAAATTGAGGAAGCCCTATAGTCGATCTTCCGTTCTCCTGCCTTCTATCTCTANTTTTTCCTGTAAAATACGCGCTGCTAGATGCATTCGCCATTCAGAGAAACGCATTCTGGATATGACCCCGTTGGACTGAAAGGACCGGGGAATCAAAGCCAAAGTCCGAGGGATAGCGACGATACATCAAATGTGCAGAACAATTCCCCGTACACTCGTTCAAATGCACATATGCCTGCTGTGACATTTGTTGATCAACCACTCACGCCACCCTCTGCTATGGCCTCCTACCCACCCACCAGATCGGAACACTATGCCCCCAGCTCCCCCTTTCCTTCTACACCACCATCAGGCTCTAATGCCGAGTACTACGGCAACCAACCACCCCAACCGTCATTTCCACGGCCTCACCACAAGTCAGGCTCAAGCTGGGATATCCTCAACCTAAAGAATGGATATGAGGAGTTTGATACGAGAAATGCTAGCCAATCTCATCTAGCTTTCGCGGAAGGAGATGTTCCCCAGAATAAGGTTAGCACTAGTCCCAAGTCACGATCACAGGTCCCAAATAACAAACTTCATTTCCTAGTTCTCGAAATTCTATCATTACTTGCTCAATGTCTCCATTGTGACGCGTTGGTTCCTTTTCATTGTCCCCCCTCTTGGCTTGTTGTGGATCCCTGGCATTCTTCAGCTCACGACTTATCCGGATGCAAACGTCTGCATGATTCCCCTTCACTCACAAAGTCCAATGCAACTCATGGTGTGACTCTTACAGATATGGGGAATCAAACTCTTGTGGTGGAGTATCTGGCTCAGCGTAGTTTGGGGAGGTACGCTAACCTCTCTCTAACTTGTGCTCCATGGGGTTTAAGGAATGTATTGACTATCCAGGTTGGTGGGTTGCATTGGCTGGATCGTAAGTTCCTCTCAGCCCACATAAGTCCATGATGTTCACTGATTTCTGTTATCACTACCAGCCGAATTTTGCCGGGCATCATTCGTGCAACCATAGGTGTCATCGCCGTGGCTACAAGAAAATACATTGACTGGGCTACCGTTCTACACAGGTAAGTTCTCGTCCCTATTGAGATGGTTTTCTCTGATTATTATGTCTCAGATATGTCGCCCTCTTTGGATGGACACTCGGAGTCTGGGTCTCTTGGAATCCTTTAATTGATGCTCGACAGGAAAGTGGCGCATCTGAACGCTCCGTGAATATCATAGATTTTGTGGGGAAACTTCTCTTCGGGTTTTATCTCTGTGCGGTTGTCCTACTCGCTGAAAAGTTTGCCATCCAATGGATCGCTGGAAAGTTCCACGAGAGATCCTATGCTGGTACGGTGCCCATCTACTGCGTTGCCAAGTTATCTTGACGCGTATTTCCTTTGTTAGAACGTATCGCCGACCAAAAGTTTGCTGTTCGAACACTCGTGGTGCTATATCGCAATTCAAACGAGATACCTGGACGTTCAGATACTCTTCGAAACGGACACGCAAAAAACAGGAGTGTTACTGCCGGCCGGTTCTTCAAGCAGGCAATGAAGGGCGTCCGACAGGCAGCGACGACCACAACTACAGCCCTGGGAAATGTTGCTGTAAGCTCAAGATTTTTGCCTTGATCTTCGTGGACACTGACAATGCATTCATAGTCTGAGATTGCCGGGACGTGCGTACCAGCTCTACGTGAATGTTATAGTATATCTGATGTAAACGTGTTTAATTTGCCAGGTCTGTACTGCAGCCCAATTCTCCGCAGTCTGTGATCAAAACTGCTCTCGAATCTGCCAACAAGTCCAGAATGGTAAGTTGACCCGAAGGGTACCTCTTATTATCTGCTAACCAAAAAACCCATAGCTGGCACGTCGTCTTTTCTATTCCTTCGCCAAAAATGGCTCCGAGTTTATACTTCTCGAAGATATCGCTCGATTCTTCCCCGACAGGGATGCCGCCGAACAAGCTTTCTCACTTTTTGATAAGGACTCGAACGGAGATGCATCTATTGAAGAAGTGGAGTCGGCCTGCTTGTACGCGCCATTGTGCTCATGAGTTCGTTGATGTCTCACATGGTCACGCTCATCCAGGGAGTTCCATCGCGAGCAGCTCTCAATCGAACATTCGATGCAAGATTTGGATAGTGCCGTGGGGCGTCTAGATAACATCTTGATGTCACTATACGTTGTGGTTGCCTGCCTAATCATTGCAGTTGCGCTCGTAAGCCATCTTTTCTAGCGGAAGCAATAGCAGGACGGCTAACGCGAGAATTCTACCGTAGGAAGCACAGGTAGCCACTCTAGTGACCAGCGCTGGAACTTTGGTCCTTGGTTCGCAAATCGCTCTACTTCGTCTTCGGTCCTTTGTTCTAATCTGCGCACATCAGGTCTCAGCTGGCTGATTGGCTCCAGTCTATCAGAGGTCCTCACTAGCATTATATTTCTGTTTATAAAGCATCCTTTCGATGTTGGGGATAGGGTGGACCTGGAGAAGAAGAGTTACACTGTCAAAGAGATTAGGCTGCTCAGCACTATTTTTCTGGATGACAATGGTGTCTATGTGCAGGCCCCTAATGTTGGGTTGAATGCTATGGTGCGTAGTGGTTAACTGTGCCTTATTTTTTGAGTGCTAAATCTGGATGCACGACTTTTTCTAGTTTATTCAAAACATTCGGCGTAGTCCTCAGGTACATCCATTTCCCCAATGCACTTTGTCTGTTTTCTTCTAGCTCACGAGATGATGGCACATAGATGTCGGAGACTTTCACTTTCGATGTGAACTACGATACTTCCTTTGAGGAACTTGAAACATTACGGAATAAGATGCTAAAGTTCCTAGATGAAAACCGGAGAGACTACATCCAAGCTTTCGATGTTACGGTTATCGGTAAGTGCCCCTTCCGCGCTTTCCAATCGCTGGACCAATTGATCACCTGGGATGAATTTAGATTTTCCCGAGCAAGAGAAAATGACACTGTCCGCGGATATCAAATACAAAAGTAATGCTCAGCAGGAGGGTCTGAAAGGTGTGTTGTGGAGTGCCACTCATTTTCTCGCATTCGCTCATTCGGAAAACCAAAGCGAAACGCCGCAATAAATGGATATGTGCACTCAAGACCGCCCTCGCCGAGGTGGAGATCTACGGACCGACCGGAAATCCTGACAAGATCCCCGCTCCTAAACGGTACACGAAAATCCCCTGGGACGAAGTGAAGGAAGAGGAACGAGCGGCTGAGCACCAACACGCTGACCTTCGGCGACGCAATTCGAGAGTACCTCCCGGAGGTTGGAAATTGGCAGATAAGAACGCGGAGTTTGGTAAGTCGTGTACAGCTGTCGCAAACGAGCAACAATTGACCATCCGAGAAATTATTCCAGCCGGTGATGAGATGAATATTTATGGAGAGCAGTCGGAGCTTCGTATGCCGGCTCCTCATCTTGCTAGGACACTGACGGATGATGGGCCAGTCATAGCTGGTTCATCGTCCCAGATACAGCAACCATTCAATAGGATGCCCTCCGTTCATTCGTCCATAGGAGATTCAGATAGAATAGAGTTATCTACCCGTCCTCATCAGCAGGTCTGACGACGGCTCGGCGAAACATACCCAGATATTCAATAGATGCGATTCTTATGGACTATTGCTGCTCAAGATTGTCATTTTCTTCAATGTACCATATATATAACACGAATTCAATATGATGTCCTCGTTCCCATTATCTAAATCGTAGATATACAAACTAGCTATTAATGACAGAAACAAAAGAAAAGACAGCGAGAAACAGTACGAATGGAGGGGTTTCACACATTCCAGCCGTTCGACTGTTGTTCAGGACTTCCCCAGCCTCCTGACGCCGCCGCCGCACCCCCCAAGCGCTAGTAGCGCCAGAAGATCCAGGGCTAGCACCTCCCCAAGCACTAGCTGCACCACCTCTAGCAGGACTGGCATTTCCCCATCCACCCGCCGAATCTCCTCCACTCCAACCTCCACCTCCACTGGGGCTCGTATTTTCTCCCCAGCCACCACCACCGGTTGGTAGTGCAGGTTGCTGGTTCTCATTGGGAATGTCACCTGCGCCTTCATCCAATAGACCGAGTTCAGCAGTCGTTTTAAGTCCCAAAATGAGGGCAGCGAGTTTTCTTTGGAGTTCTGACAGACCCTGGTGAAGCGAACGAGGTCATTTTCTGGAAGGTTATGTTGATACACGCAATACTCACTCGCATGACCGCCTCCTGGGGTCCAAGACTGCCGTCTGTTTCGACTTCAAAATAAAATTTTGTGGGTTTGGCATTATAATCGAATGGCTCATCATNCCTCGGCGGCTCTTCCTCGCGACCGTTCTCACCTACTGGCCATTCGGATTTCGCATCCGATTCGTACCAATACGTTGTGTGTCTGAGCTTGTTGTAAGGGTCATATTCAAAGGATACCGCCGAGCAAGGCGACCATTTTGCGTGCTCTTTTGCTATTCCCTAGCAGACGATTGATTGGACAGGGCATAAAAACTGTGGGAGTGGCGTACTTTTTTGGCTATACACACGAGTTTCAATGCTTGTCCTTTACGGATTTTACATATCAAGACAGGAGGAACGCCGGGTTTGTCTACGAAGGTGAATGAGTTGATTAACAGACTTCAGTTGGAACGCAGCCCACTTTTGCCCACGGGTTGTCCAAAGTTATCAGGTCGTTTGTGAAGTTCATCCCCTGGATCGTCCATTTCGTACGCTGTTATTGGAGCAATATCCAAATGGTTACTTGTAACATCCAGTGTGATAGCTTCGCTGCAAGAGATGTCGAGTTTCAAGACGACCGCACAGAAAGAACAATAATTGTCGCAAGAACACTCCTGAGAAAGCGATTCAGTACCACGCGCATGACTATTAGAGTAGAAGTGAACGAACCCTTGTATACCTCATTCCATCATCACAGTTGGCACTAACGAGAGGGATCATTCCCAGTCGATGAACAATGAATTCATCCGGTAGCACCGTCGTATTTGTCGTGATTTCTACCAAGTCTATGGCTAGTGCAGAAGGCATAAGCTTCGGAACAGTGTAAATGTCCACAAAACACACCGACTGTAGGTAGGTCCGCCATCATAACCCTTCGCAAGGAATTGGCAAACCTAGATGGACAATCATTATGGTGAGTACGCGTAGGAGTCTGAGTCTGTGGAAACCTACGCAAGGTCAACATGTTCTAGCACAAAATTAACCCTGTCTGCCTTGAGTTCCCTGATTCGCACAGTAGGTTCAGCCATTTCTACTCAGTTTACAAATACAATTTGGGACAGAAGATGGAGGAGGGATGTCATGATTAGTCATCCTCTGTTTCTTCCATCACACCTTCAAGTAGAACCGTGACCCCATCCAGATTCCGTTTACATAGGCTGCTCTGCACTCTAGCCCTGACCGCTTCTTCTATCTTTCAGAGCTCCTTCTAACGTGGTGATGTTTCTTGCGCATTGAATAGGCTTAGGCAGAACTTCAACAGCTCGCCCGCAATCATCTCCTATTCGTCAATTCATTATTCCGAATACCGAACGAGTGGCGCAATGTCTTCTATGATTCAATAGAGTTTTTTATCGACAAACTGTGGCTGTTGATCTAAGCAATGTGGCGAAAATGTAATGCTTTAATACACCTCGTACCTTCCCCGTTCCAACGAAGGGAAAGAAGGTAGTTCCCTGCCACCCACTCGTTTACCTGAACGGCTTATGAACCTGATATGTGTTCACTATCACCCCTGAAAATTTCTATCAGCTTCCGTTGGGAATGACTGCTTTCTACGGTTCCTTATCGACACCCTCCTTCTCTCCTAATGGTTTTCTGGCCGTTTGCCTGGTGCATTTGAACCTTCTGTCCGAAAGGATCGATAGCAATCCGTACGAATTGGAAAGTAACTCCGGGAGTTTGGTTATTTTCCCCTCGCTTTCCCTCACTCAATGTCCTCCGCCGTTTTGGCAGACGTATATTATTCTCTTTGTGTTTACCGAAAGTCAATGGTGGAACAGACTTTTCTTGCTTGTAGGATGTTCGACCCATGGCCGTTGACCTCGTATGTCCGCGGCTTTAGTGGAAAATCTTCCCACTCACTAATAACATGACTGGGCATATGTTTACAGCCATATTAATATATGATACAAAAGGCTGATGAAAAAGGGGAATACCCAACTTCACCTTCCTCAGCGCCATGGCCCCTGTTCGTACCCTTCCTGAAGGTAAGCCACAGAGAACTATGGTCCATACCTACCTCAGAGGGCATCTACAGTCGAATCCATCCTTTGCGGTCCTGGAAAGCTTCATGAGATGGAGACTGTCCTCATTGATGGGCGACTACAAAGAGTTTACAAAAACTTATGGCCCTCCGTCCGTGCTTTCTGGGCTTGGGCAACAACTGAATACGCAGACCAGACCTGCATTGTCTTTGAGGGCCACAGGATGACTTATCGAGAAGTTTACGACCAATCCACTGAGCTGGCCAGTAACTTTGCTGCAAAGTACGATGTCAAGAAAGGTATGTACCATCATTAGGTCGCAAACATAATAGCACTCATTTTTCTGCGCATGATGACAGGAGACAGGGTCGCCATTTGCTCACAAAACTGTACGGAATATTTAATCGCATTCTGGGCATGTCGTACGCCAATCTTTTTGCTTCCGTTAGACCCTTGTTTATTAACTAATATACAGAACTCTTGGGAGCAGTATCCGTCCAAATCAACGCGTAAGTTGCCTGGTCCAATCCGACTGGAAAATTATACAGTCTAATCTCCAATGATAGCTGGCTTCCGGTGGACCCATTAGTTTTTTGTTTGTTACACACTGGATGTAAATTGATCCTTTTGGATGCAGAACGAGCCGGTATACTTGAGCCCGTGGTGCCAAAAATACTGGGCAATTCTGGCATCGTGGGTATTCTCGTTTTTGCATCGCACACTAAGAAAGACAAATGCAGATGGAATGGAATGCTTGACTTCAACGATGCAACCAGTTCCCATCCTACAACTCCCCTTGCAGCTGGGCTAGGTCCAGAAATTGCTYCGGAGGATAACTGTACTATATTCTTCACATCAGGTATGAACCGACTCCTCCTCGGTCAAGACCACGCGCTGACTCTCGCAGGAACAACCGGTCTTCCTAAGGCTGTCCTTAGTACCCAACGACAGTTTTTGACCAACATTTTCAGTGTAAGTACTGTGTAAATGCCATTTACTACTATTATATGACACCCACTTTCTTGTGGCAGCTGCTTGTCGGCACCTATCGTGCCACCCTAAGAAACGGAGAAGATCCGTACCTCATAATCCCAGGCCCGCAAAGGGGGGCATTGATATCTGTTCCTCTGTTCCATGTTTCCGGTTTGACCAGCTACACGGTATGCTCTTTTCAGGAGATCATATCTTTCCTCGCGGGTCATAAGTTTGTCAACAGCTACTTGCATCCTACCTTGGGATGAAGATCATTCTGCAGCGGAAGTGGATTCCAGAAGATGGTCAGTTAGTTATCATGGTCTANTTTTGGACACTTGTACTGATCTAAAGCGTTAGCGGTCAGGTACCTACTCTACACATGTCTGAGTTAAACCACTCGAAGATCACGTCCTTTTAGACTCATACGACAAGAAAATATCGGCATCGCAGGAGGGTAGGAGAGATTTCAACGGTCCCTTCGATTTCGACCCTGATAATCTCGACGCAAGGGTTCCAGCAATGGTTTCTGACCTCTTGGATAGCACACTCAAGGGATACCCGTTGAAGGGGTTGCTTTTCGGTGGGTCTCCCGCCCCAGATGTGCTGACTACCAAGGCCACGAAGACATTTCCAACGGCAACTTTGTATGTATTCTAGGCGCCCCAAGGATTTGCGGTCTAATTTATCTTTCCCGCGTTCAGGAGCCAGGTTTATGGAATGACAGAGACCAACTCGATGGCTGTTGGAGTTGCGTTCTCTTCACCTAGTTCGCGACGATATCACTGACATGGACTAGTTCGCTGGTGAAGATTATTTGGCTCGACCGAAGAGCGTGTAAGTGATTGTCTGATCAACTTGGTTTATAACATATTATATAACGCTCTAATACAACAGCGGTCTTCCTTCCCCAGTCAATGACCTTGTTGTGGTGAAGGATGGCAAGTGTATGCCGCCAGGAGTGGAAGGGGAAATATGGATGTACGTTTTTCTGTGAACTTGCTTCAAATCATGCGATGATTCCAGCCTGGTGTAGACGTGGCTGCAATATCATGAAAGAGTATTGGGGAAATCCGGGTACGTTGGACCTCTGATAATGTGGTTTCGTCGTCGACCTATTTGTCTAGACGCCACCAAAAACACCATCACATCTGACGGCTGGCTAAAGACCGGAGACATCGGGAGTCTAGATAGTGAAGGATTTTTATATCTCAAAGACCGACGTTGGCGCTTAATTCATCTTTGTTGGAGTTACGCTGACGCTTTCGTTACAGTTAAAGATATTATTATCCGTGGAGGGGAGAACATTGTGAGTGAAGTGTTCTGTATAACACAGACGAGCCCTCACTTCCGTTTGCTGAAGTCGTCGATCTCGGTTGAGAATGCGCTCTACAATAGTCTGGCTGTATATGAGGTGGCTGTGGTAGCCGTTCCGGATCGACGCCTGGGAGAACTTGTCGTTGCAGTTGCGTCCATCAAACCCGAATATTGGGGGAATATAACTGAGGAGCAGCTCATAGCCACCGCAAAAGAGAGGTAACTAGAGACAAAGTCAAACTACCAGTTCAAGGCTCACCGAACCCTCGCCTCTAGTTTACCGAAGTTCGCCGTACCGGTCATGGTAGTGCTGCAGAAGGAGCCATTTAGTAGGTCTTCTATCCATTGATAACCAATTTCACCTGAGACTCGCCTCTTCAGAACTGACGCCTTCTGGGAAAATCATTAAAGGCGAAATTAGGAAGATCGCACGGCGCAAGTGGGATGAACGTCAGAACGGGTCACTGGTAGATCCTCTTCGTCCCAAACTCTGAAAAATGAACCCATCGAATTCCCCATTAATAATATTGACCAGCACTTTAAATTTTAGCCTGCGAGATCACTCTGTATACTAGTTCATATTTAAATACAGGCCTGTGTTCCTGGTATTCAATGTATGTTATTGATATCCTGGGTAGATTCACCACGTAATTTCCTGTTATGTCATTTCGTTGAAAGCGCAAGTTGGTTTCTTTGAGGACGATCGCGACCTGTCCATACCTGCTGGCATGTATGAATTATAGATGTCTCTGGATAGAAACAAATTACACCCTAACGACAATTATTCCTGCTCCCTACTTCGTTTAGAATGTTAAAGGGACTCATAAACTGTCTATTAGACTGTTACTAGTACWAGTAGGCAAGCCGCCACATCAAATCTCCATCATGTGATGCATCCATCAATAAATTTCTCAACTGTTACCTCGGCCTAAGCGCAACTTACTCATTTATTTGCAAGGTCTCATTGGAAACTCGATGTGCAAACGCGATGCTCGAAGAAGAAGCATCTCCGGCCACGGAGGACGATCCCTTCTCTCTATATGTTGCTCTTTTCAGGCGCCATATAGCCACGGTTAACGTTGACACCCAAGGGCGCTTGTTAACCCGACAGGAAGTTTTACCTTCGTCCTATATATCACCCACAGGATACTGGACCTCACACGAAAAGAATACATTTTTTCGTGCGCTCTCAAAACACTCTAGACTACGACCAGATCTTATTGCTGAACATTTACCGTCCAAGACAGTGCTTGACGTATCAGTCTACCTCGAAGCACTTCAGCAAGGTGTGCAGAACCGTTCCTCGAGGCTCAACTTCTCTAGGGAAGGTCTCGACATAGCTGCCGAGGTTTCACCTGCATGGCTTAAGGCAGAAGAGAAACACGCGGCTTATTTGCTCAAAAAGGAGCCTGATTGGGATGCTACCGGAAGAGACACCCAATTCAGGATGGACTTGGAGCGGAAGAAGGAATCAGCTGTAGGCCGGACAGCTCAAGAGCACACGGAGRRTGTTTCCCAGTGGAGAAAGGAAACAGAGAGTCTTCGAGGCAGAGAGGATTCACTCCGTGCGCTCGATCTTCCTCGACTTCAGGTGTTGGAACGGATTCTTCGAGGGGATGATACCCTGGTAGACGATCCAGCAGCAGACGGTGATGATACCCCACAACCCCAGGACATGTCTTCCGATTCACCCTTGTCCTCCCAAAGTCATAACATGCATGACCTCAGTCACCTCAGCCCAAAGTCTCGCCGACGAGTCCAGAACCGCCTATACATGCGGAAAAAGCGAGCGGAAAAGCTAGGGGTCCCTGTGAAGGATGACTTGGCCAAGCTGAAAGTTGGTCGCAAGAGAAAAGAGCGTTCACCATCTTCATCTAACGGAAGAAAGAAGCGCAAACCTTTAGTTGAAGAAGACGAAAATGTCGACAACGATACTATAGCCTCCCCGTCACCCTCGTCAGATGAGAGCGACGGAGTCTCTGAAAAGAACGAGAAACGTCGTCATCCTTCTGGTAAAAACAAAATCCAATCTGCGCAAGCCCTGTTTAACGAGCATGAGGTCGATAATGAATTTCTACAAAACGCGGGTTTGGACTTGATCTCCCTAACGAGCCTTGGGAGGTTTATGAAGTAGGTATACATCGGCACGCTCCCTTTGACCACCTCTCAATTGAAACCGCTGCTTAGGAAGTTCCGTACTGAGCAAGGCGAACCTGGCATGAAGGCAATCGACCTGGACACGATTCGTTTGCTAAACTCAATCGTGATCCATTTCACCAGAACTGTTGTCCATCAGATGATTATATCTCGAGAGCAAGAAGTTAAAATGAAACAGGGTTTCAAAGTCTGGAAGCTCAGAAGTGATCAGGTAAGTTCTCATACCCTTTGAATGAAGACCTGTGTTGAGCAGACCATGTCTCCAGATACCAGTCTCCAACGTAGAGCATGCCTTGGTAATACTTGGATTTGCTCTCACTTCAGTCTCCAACGAGTCTCAAGACGATGAGGACGAGGAGAACGACGTTGTTCCTCCCGAAGGTTTATCGGAAGACGACGAAGATGAGAGTTCTGATGATATGCTAGATATGACTCCAGAGGAGTTTCTGCCACTCTGCCGAGAAAGAAACTCTGTCATGATACAGCTCCCCGAATATCCTGTTGATGATACTGATGACCTTCTATCATCGGATGAAGAGGAAGAGGATTGGCTACGTGAGATACAGGAAGAGGTAGACATTAATTTAGCGGATGTCGAACGGGAGGGAGAATTAGAGAGGATTTACTNGGGGGATCTTGAAGATATACCTAGTGGACCCACATAGTTTGTAGGCTTTGTCTAACCTTCACTACTACAGCATAACTATTGCCGGTTACCGGCCGGCTTTCTTAGTTCCCGGGAACCCGACAATTCTACCCCGCATTGCTTTACATTCCTTGATTTCTTCTCTCAACATCCCCCAGTTCAAGTTAGCTGATATGCGGGCATTCCAAGTCAAAGAGCTCGCGCACTACTCCAAGATATCTGTATCTACAGATATTCCTGAACCAATACCAAAAGAAGGAGAGGTATTGATAGATGTGTACAGCGCGGGTCTCAACTTCTTTGATGTAAAGTTACATTGAACTTGCCACTTCCTTCTCTCAAATATTATATACATAGATCCTTCAAGCCCAAGGCAAATATCAAACCCAACCACCCCTGCCTTGGACAGGAGGAGCAGAATTTGCCGGTCGTATAGCCAAGAACTCTCCCATCCCGAAGGGCTCCCCGTTTAAGCCAAGAGACAGAGTCTTCGGTGCGACTCAAGGGTCGTTCGCTGATAAATGTACTGCAGACGTTACCCAGCTTCTTCCTCTTCCTGATGCCCTCTCCTACGACGAGGCTGCTGGTGCGTATCCCACCGAATATCCTCAGCGCGAATTTTTATATCTCTGTCTCGGATGTAGGGCTTTTTGTCACTTGGCCTACAAGCTATGAAGCTCTCGTAGGCAGGGCTCAATTGAAAGCCGGAGAGTGGTTTTTGTGCACTGCAGCCGCCGGAGGTGTGGGGATCGCGGCTATACAAATTGCGAAGGGTGTGTCGTCCTCACAACTTCACTAGGTCTACTTTCATTGCTCACTTTATCCCCCAGCTCTGGGAGCCAAGGTCATAGCTTCGGCTGGGTCTCAGGAGAAGCTTGAAGTTGCGAAGAAATATGGGGGAGCAGACTATGTCGTCGATTATTCGAAACCAGGTTGGCAGAAAGAAGTTCTCAAGATCACTGGAGGGAAGGGAGCAGACGTGATTTACGACCCAGTCGGGATGATTAAAGGTATTTGTCTTTCTCGGTTTTTATCCTAAATCAATGAATAACCCTCCTCTTCCAATTGACAAGACTGCCTAAAGTGCATTGCCTGGAAAGGAAGGGCTCTTGTGATTGGCTTCGCAGGGGGTGCTATTGAGAAGGTGTGTAGTGCTAATCTACGATCCCCTTCTCGTGGTAATCATGTGTCAAGCTTCCGATGAACCTTGTCCTTCTGAAAAACATATCGATAGTGGGTCTTCATTGGGGGGCTTACCGGAGTTCGTATGCTATTCTGACATCCTAAGATTTGCTGACTGATCCTCCCACCTTCAGTACATGAACCCCAACAGATACCTGAAGTATGGAAAGCTGTCCTTGAGTGAGTACCGACGTAACCACTACATTTGGAACTCAAAAACTCAAGGCTATCTCGATTTCCCAGACTGCTGAGTTCGGGCCGCGTTAAACCAGTGGTTTACCCTGAGATTTACCCACTAGAGCGCATCGCGGATGGATTCGCTGCACTAGAGGGCAGGAAGACATGGGGGAAGGCCATTCTGAGGATTAAAGAGGATAGTGAGAGGTCCAAGCTTTGAATAGATCTATCTATCTGTACAAGAATGAGCATGTGGCGGTGTTGTATTTCTCTATAAGGGGTGCACTTCCTGTTATGGAATGAGATTGTGTTATGTAATGGGCGGAGTATTCCACTTCGGGAAACATGATGTCAGTTCTGTCTGACGTCGCCACTGCGTCATGGACCTGTGGCGACATCTACGTTGGCTTTGTTTCTCCGTCAAATCTTGACAATCACCAACCATGTCTGAAGCACCTTCTTACTTTGAAWCACCTACAACCACTACTGCAGCTTCCAATCCTCAGGCTGCTGCATATCCTCCGTGTTAGCTTCAGCTTCCATCCATAGCCTTGCTTCTACTGCTCACTCAGAATCCAGCGACRACGACGACAACAGCTGAAGGAACCCACCCACTTCCGGAACAGCAGTCTTCTGTACATCGTGCTCTTCATCATGAACATGCAGTACCGTTCAAGGAGCGAGTCGTCGGAGTGTCCAAGGTATGATCATTCTAAGCGCTCGTACACCATATTCTAAAATCGTCCCGACTAGAAAACGAGAGGAACTGTACGTCGTGGTTTGGTTTGATCTTCATTCAGACGCTGACATGCACCGTTTCCATGACCATGTAGCTTCTGAATGATGTAAGTGCTTGCATCTTGTCGTAGGCATGACTTCTCCAACTTTTACCAGCCCGAACTCAAGGCCCACGGTGAACAAATTCTGGAGGGGAAAGCGTCGATCAAAGAACCCGCAACCGTCACCTCAAACACACACCCAAACACCTAATTCTCCGTCATAGTGTTGCCATGTATCTGTGTATTTGTATCAAATAATTTTGTAATAAGGACTCGCTGCATTATTATACAAACCCTCGTTTTCTGGGATATCCCGAACTCTCAGCAACATGTTTTCGATTCACGTTGTTCGACAGATAACACTTGCTGGGCGTCTCACGGACGTACCCTTCTTCAAGGCACGTTTGATAACAGTGAAATGAGTTAATGCAATGATGTGAGTGTGTATTATACATTGTAATGACAATAGTTATACAGATGGTAAGTATTTCAATTCTTTCTGTGGTTAGACAAAGCCAAATCCCTCGCCTCCTTCGTTAATTGCTAAAAGTACCTGCTGGCGCAACATATCATATGAAGAATACTGCGGAAGATCAATCTGGTTGAAGCCTGTGCGTTCCAACGTGAGTTCGACATATTGCTTATAGTCATTGATATTACTTACAGGTATGTGCTTGAGGCAGACGATCTGATTCCCCGTACGCCTTGTGGATGGAAAACCTTTGAACACCTTGGACACCCTGGAGGTCTACGAAACCGTTCAAGGGGACACGAGACGTCCCTGTCGCAAAACTCAAAACCTTCGCTTTCTCGTCACGGGTGAAAGACTTCAGAGCGCGCCACCACCAAACAATGTTGGGATCCGAACTGCTATAGCCATTGTATTCGGTTGCTGCCCGCCACTCGTCCACGTCGATATCGGGAGTTCCTGAGATCAATAGCTCGAGTTCTTGCTCATTGAACTACGCAAAAAAATCAGAAAGAAGTCATAGCCTTCATAGAGGCGACGTACAATCGTAATCATGTCCTTTGGAATGATCTCGTAAAATCCGCTCAAGAGATGATCGATTTGGTCCCTGATAGAGGAGTGAAGTCGATATTGAGCTGAAAGTTGGACAAACTCCCGCTTGTTGTCTTGGTTGACTGTGATGGCATCCCCTCCTTCTTTCAACGGAACAATCCTTTGAACTCCAAACTGCAGAGAGGGTCAGTTACAGAGACTTGAAATATTAGGGAATCACTTACTTCATCGGCTTCGACACTAAATGTCAGATCCAGTGGCGTAGGGTCATTTTCCAGAATCCAACACAGCGACTTGTAGTAATCGGGGTCAACCCATTCAACGTCCTTATAGTCGACAGGTTTCCCTAGCAGCTGTCGGTACAAACTGCGGGCAAAATAAGCATCTAAGAGACGGCCATCGTAGATGGCTTTTCCAATGACACGCCCGACAAATTTGAAGAACGATAGGTGCTCGGGATTTACCCATGAGTTCTTGTTGGGCTGGTACGTGAGCTTGTCGGCAGCACAAGGTTGGAAGAGTGCATTGTTGGGATCAAACATCTGTCGAGCAAGAATCTGGAACCATTCTCGGGTGAGTCCTCCTGCATCGACACCCTCTTCATCATAGAATCGGATGGTTAGCTTTCCATACTTGATCTGCTCTCCCGTCTTTCGCTGAAGGTGTTGGAAGCTGTCCTCAAAGACGCGAGCCCTTCGAACGTTCAATTGGAGGGCACTATGATGCTCCCGCGTGCCGTGGGGCCGACGATGTAGCTGTTGGCTAAAGTAATTCCTCTTGTTGTCGAAGTCCAGAACCCGAGGGTTGTGAACCAAAAGGGAAAATGACCCACTCATCAAGGATGGGTTATTTCGGACCATGAGATTCAGAACCTTGCGATGTGCATCAGTGAATGTAACAAACAAATCTTCCATGCTCTCCCGTGGAGTTGACGGTGAACGAGGAGAGGAAGCTGCGCGTAGCAGTCGCAAAGTACCGGAGGCAGCGGCCTTAGACCCCACATACTTGCAGACGACCATGAGGGATTCAATGAGAGGAAGCAGAACTGTAGCCACATGTTCCAAATTGGGCTTTTCTTCGATGGCAGCCAAGCAGTCACCAAGTCGTTTCCACAAAGGTGCGAAGCGGAATGACTCATAGATCATCTGCACCTTTTCGCAGTCTGGATCATCTTGCTGGCTCGTCTGTGTGGTTGCAGCTTTGGGAGAGTACATGTAGTCGATAGTTTTTAGAACACGAAGGAGCTTGGCCTGGACAGACGATGGCGCAGAGAACTTGGAAGCTACAGAGCTGACAGATGCATCGCCTTGGGAGCTAACAAGGACAGCTGCTAGTTCGTCAAGTTCAGAGTAAAGCTCTTGTCCAAACTCCTGCGCTTTGGCCTTCAACTCTTGTGCAATTATATCTCGAGCGTCAGGAAGGTAAGAAAGATGTTGAATGAGCGCCAAACTCTGCTGGAACGCGCGACCAGAACACTCCCCAACAGTAAGAATATTTACGATGAGACGGAGAACCGCATGCGGTATTTGTGGAGGGTTGGCCAACAGGATACGTTCCTCGACTGCTTCGATAGTCATATCTTTGGCTGGCGTGTCTGCGCAAAAAAATTAGCATATTTTCCTATGAGAAAGTGATTGTACTGACCCGTGGGACCTGTAGAGGGGATAGAGGTATCTGCAGGTACAGCGTCATTTTCGGCAGAATTATTCATTGTGGAAGTGTCAGGAGCAGGCGCCGCAGAAGGTTCATTGGTCAACTCCGGGCGCTGATCTGTAGCCGGTGCAGACTGTTTCGTTTCCTTGAGGGTGGTCAAGGGACGTGTAACGGTTGCAAGAAGGCCCACAACAGATTCCATGATAGAGGGAGTGCGAAGGAGGGATTGTCGATCCAACAAACCCAGCAGTAGTACGATGGGATAATGAGTCTGAGGCATTTGCTTCTCCTTCCCTTTGCCCTTCTTTGAAGCGGTTCGCCGCAATCCAGCTGGCACTTCATGCTCTGTGAGGAAGAAAAGAGACGAAAGTTGATTGGAGGTGACGATGTAAGTAAGGGCTTCAAGACAACGCTGTGCAATGAGATCGGGTACGGTTTCGCCCTGTGAGCTAGGGAGAGTGACATTGGTGAAGTAATCGGATGCCTTCTGCTTTCCAGGGGACTTCTGTGGTTTGGAAGAGCGCACACTCATCTGCGAAAAGCTTTTGTCGACGGCAGCAAGGTCTCCGCTGCCATCCTGAAGGATACTCAGCAAAAGATTGAAGAGATCGGTCCTCGTCTTCGCATTTTCACAGAGATGTAACAAGACCTTGAACAAAAGGGTCTTCTTCAACACCTGGGGGAAAAACAGGAGACGGATAAGAACCGATACGCCACTCTTGTCGAGTAACTGGATTGCGTCGTGCTGAGGGCTAAACTTCCGAGGATTCGAACCAGAAGGACGAGGAGCGGTCAGAGTACGGGCCACAGCAGGCATTCTCGGTCGACGTTCGCGGTAAGAATCTGCTTCAGCAATCATGTGGTTTGGTAGCGATTGAATAAAGCCATCTTCTTGCTCCATGAGAACTGCTTGCCGTAGTGTTGGATCAAGACTAGCAATGAAGCTGGCGGCATCCATCTCTGTTGGCACACCCGGAGGATTGCCGGGAGCAGAGGTAGAATCATCGGTACGGCGTCGCGCGCGTTCCATAGCTTCTTGCTGGATTATTTCAGCACGCAACTCTGGAGGGAGAGCATCAAGGAATTCCGCGCTGATTTGCGAATCCGCAGGGCGCTCAACTTGTGCGGCTCGCTGATCACGGACATGTTGATTGAGTACTTCTTCTCTCATGTCATCAGGTAAGGCCTCCAAAAATGTCGGGTCGATGCCGGTGTCGGTTATGTCCACTGCGCTTCCGTGGATGATAACCGTCACTCTAGCAGGTTCAACAATGGTACTAGAAGATGGTTCAGCAGGAGTCTCCGCTGCATCGGGTGCTGACGAGACGTCAGCAGTAGGCTGTTGCTGGCTAAGAGACGGCTGGGAGGCATCTAACATTTCTGCATCGGTATCGGTGTGAACAGGAGCTACGTCTGCCATCACTTGATCGGAGGGCACCTCGTTGATATCTGTAGATGGCTCAGTTCTGTCTGCGGGTACAGGTCTTTCGGATGCCTCAGTGACCATCTCCGAATCAGTAGCGTTCTTCGGTGTTTGTTCTGCCTGTTGTTCGTGCCCTGCGTTGACCCCTGGCTCTACTGAGCCTCCTTCCTGCTGCGTGGATTTGGCCGCTTCCGCTGCCTCCTTAGCAATGGCTTCCGCCTCCCGTTGGAGGGTTTCCTCTTGTTCCTTGGCTTTAGCGACCTTCTCTGCCTCAATGGCACTTGGGAGCATTGCTACCACAATGTGGTTGGCAAGCTTTCCAACACGCTCCGCGACAAAATCACCGTGAAGAATTTTGACCTCTTCTGCCCAGCGTTGGAGGGTAAGTAGAGGGTCGACGTCCCGGCCTTGAGCTGATGCTTGGTTTTGTCGGGATGGTCTATCCACTCGGACAGCAGTCATCACACCAGGAGCACGAGTCTGGAAAGCACGTCCAAAGTTTGCCAAAGCACCGGTGACGTCTACCCGTATAGTTTCAGGAGCACCACCCCCACGGCCACGGGTCATAATGTGATGGAACAAGTGGACTGCACCACCTCCTACGAGTTCTTCGATCGTTTGCAAGAGCTCAGTATTTCCGCCACCTAAAAATCGATGTGAATGCCGAGCGCCACGAGCAGAACGACCAGCAGGTCGATTAGTCGTTGACACGTCCAACAGCAAAGGATGTGTAATGGCTTCAGGTGCTGCGGCCTGTGTAGAGCGTGGTCGTCCAAATACATTCATGTCATCTATTATGGTACTAGTAAGGACCAGCACAATGATTCGAAGATTCATTGAAATTTTACCAGTGCGCTGCCTTCGAGGCACGAAAAGTCCGGGCCCATCTCGAGTCGCTCCGAGCATGTTGCGTACGAATTCTTCTCCACCCTCCATCATGTCCAAATCATGTCCGAAGCTAGGTTGGAAAGTGTTCCGCAATCAGAAACCGAAAAACATTCATTCGTGAGACTTACTCGTCCTCGTCGGAGACAATTTCAGGTTCATCCTCGTCACCTTCATCATGAATGATGTGAATAGGAGCTGCAGATGGTACAAGTTAGATAGATATTCGACTGCCAACATCGATACAATTCACTTACCAGCTGCTGTCGGTCCCCCGACTGCTTCTTCGTCTTCTCCGTCATCGTCAATAGCTTCTGGATCTTCATCATCCCCATCCACATCCTAAAAATGTAATTGTTAATGGACGTGTATCGGAAAAGGGCAAAGCTAACGCACCTGCCACATCATTTCATCTTGTGCATTTTCTCCTTCCTCCCCACTGCCAGGTTCATCTTCATCATCGTCCTCATCATCACCCGGTTCATTGTCTTCGTTGGCAACAAGATCATCTTCGTCCTCATCCTCATCTTCTTCAGGGTCCCAAACGTCACCGGGAGTAGAATGCTGATCCTCAAAGTCTTCAGTATCGTGATCGTCATCGGTGTCAGAAGTATCCTCGCTTCCAGTTTGGTCGGCGAAATCCATTTCACCATCGGGGTCCTCATCTTCATCAACATCGTCCATCTCAGCATCTTCATGGTCACCATAGGTCGCATCCTCCATAGCCTTCAGATATTTGCGTTAGTGGGTACTAATGAACACCTTAATTAAAGACTCACCCCGCCATACATCCCCAGAGCAGAGTTTCGGTACAGGTCTGGAGTTTCCTCACGATGGGCACTCTCAGCCTCATCCTCCGATGACAATGAGGAGTCAGAGTCTGACTGAACTTCTGCTGCAACATCTTTACCCTTGGCAGATCTACTCATTTTGATCGCAATCTTCGAGCTGACATGGTTAATAGATTAGTCCAGACTTCTATAAGACATTCCAAAACACTTACAGATGCTCAAGTGGCTTCAGAACAGAAGCGACGAGACTGCGAACATTGGGATAGTTCAGATCCACATCAGCGAGAGCACTAGTTAAAGTAGCAACAAAACTCTTTTCCAACATTACTTTCGCAATGTGGGTTGGGGACTCATCCTGTTGCTTTCTAGAGTTGGGATTGACCCGAACAGTCAGTAATCTATAGCAGAGCTCCGAGAGAGCCAACAGCCGCCCATAGCGTTCTTCGATCTCTTCAGAGGGGGGAAGATCTTTGATTGCACGGCTGAGGGCCTCAAGGACGAATTTCCGAATAGCGACCAAGTCCTGAGGAACTTCTTTACTCTCGTGTGACGATGTGTCCACACAGAGGGCGACTATCACTGACATTGCCCAATTGCAAAGTGCAATTCGAGGATGAGCTGAGGAACCCGGTTCAGGGCTAATAGTTCCGTACGAGATGAGGTCAAACAACAGGAAGTTGAGGGTGGCAGTACGGTATTTGCTGGCATTTTCCTTGGCTGGCGTCTGAGAGCGCTTTTTGGGAGAGTACGTCAAGAAGGAGACTTTGCAAGCATCGTACGAGAATAGCAGTTCGACGAGGCATTGCATCAGGAAGCAGCAGTATTGTGCTTGCTCTTTCTTTTTGTCACCCTCGTCTCCGGAAGGGTAGATAGTGAAGGATGCAGGGATTTCACCGTATTCATCAGTTCCATGATAAGGAAATGAACCAAGGCATCATCGGACTCTGAAGAAACAAAAGTGGAGGGTGGTGGATTATCAATCTGCATTGCAGACGGATCGCCGTCAGTTTTAGGACTGCTGGCAGCTTCATTCTCCGGCTTCAAACTAATGTGCGGGGTCAAGGAGAAATGAGACCCTAGATGACACAGGGAGCTAGTCACGTCAATGAATACTTCGGGATCCCGCAACGCCATAGCGCTACAGCCTCGAACATAGGATGAGACATCAGTTACTCTGTTGCGAGGTTGAGTGAAATATCGCTTGACTGCCTGGCGCATGATGTGCTCCACGACAGGGCGACTTTCAATAATGTGACGCAGGATTGTGGCAATGTACGATGAACTGCCGGTCACCGAAGAGGATTGGAGGCGATTGAAGAGGGTTGACAGACCGTTCCTTTGCACGAATTGTTTGGCGAATTCTGCTTGCCGGGTGAGAAGAACAAAGAGACGAAGGCAAGAGAGAAGTTCATCATTTGGAAGGTCGGGTACTGCGATTAAACGTAGTGCGAAGTCAAAGATGATGGTGCGTGCTTCCACAAGTGCAGGGCCAACTGTGACTGGTTGTGAAACAATGTCCTCAGCTACTTTGGGTGCTGTGATAGATCGGGGTTCATCTGCCAACGTAAACAGTGCTTCGGTGACAAGGAGATGGGCTGCGAGCCATCGTGGGATAGTCGGATGATCTGCGTCTACTGCAACGGGGTTCGAAAGCAAAAGGGCGAGGAGGGAGTCCATTAGGGTCGCCCGCAGTTCCGGAGTGAGAGAGGAGGGCGTCTCGCACAGAACGAGGGCAAGAAGTCGGCATCGATTTGCTAACGGCTGTTCCTGGACATCATAGGCTCGTGGAGAGAAAGAACGTATATCATCGACAAGGTCTTGAACGGCTTGCTGCTGGTGAGAGCTGATAGGTCGTATAAACGCAGCGTGTAGATCGAAGATGAGAGAAAGATGCTCATCGACAAGACGAAGCGCTTGTCTGCTTATCCCTGCTCGAAGTGGTTCTCGCGCATCGTTCAACTCCTTCCTCCATTCCTCTGCACTCCGACCCACCTGTACGTCAGCAGAATTACCTGCTGTAGGCTGCTCCTGAGTATCGATGGCTGCCTCGTCCCCAGATACAGGCTCGTCTGTCGGTTGTGCAACCGTTTGTTCATCTGCTGATGGGGCCGCCGCCTGCTGTTCCGGTTCGGGATCGGCAGGGAATGGATAAGGGTGGGCGAGGAGCAGCTCGGTCGCAGCGCTGACATTATTGTGTGTCCGGGCCAGAGCACGCTCAGCTGCAGAACGTGGAAAACCCATATCTGTAAGTTGTCGGACACGATTTTCGTCTGTAGGCCCACCAGGTGGCCGAGGAATCCCAAGCGGTGCCGGAGTGCTTTCTGAGTCCTTACCCTCTTCTTTGTCACTACTTAAAAGCTCGAGGACCGTTTGCACTACCGACCTACTGACGTTCAAGGGGGCCTGAATGAGCCATGGCGCCTCCCATAATTTACGAAGAAAAGGTAGAGCAGTCAGGCGGAGCCGGACAAGAAAATTATGAGGTTCACAGTAATCTGGATCAGTATCCTTCTTGTCCCGTGTCATGATCAGATGTGGGTTAGAGTCAAAGAGCAGTTTCGCAGAAATTACTGGGTGGACGAGGTGAAGGGCAGTCCTGAGGCCTCCATAGGCGTGTGTCAACTCCTGTGTCTGAATTTCAGTCCGCATATCTTCCTTCACTGCGTGTATGGCTTCAATGGAAACTGTGAACCTGTTGGAGACGTCGAAGACAGCATTGAGACCGCCGACGTTATAGAATGCATGGAGTTGCACAGTATGGAGAGGATTGGTGGTAGTCCGCTCTGAGACCAGATTAGGAAGCGAAGGTAAAGCAAAAGTGGAAGAACTCACCATCCACTAATAGCACTATCACAAGTCCAAGCATTGTTGTGTAGTAGGTATACGATGCCAGTCTGTCCTCTACCCAACGGTCTCAGCTACAAGGATGATAACATGTTAGAATATCCACTTACGGAACTGATCCTGCTTTAGATGCTGCAACATGATGTTTGCAACCGCTGTAGATGACTCTGTAATGAGTTGTTTCTGTGCAACGTCCGGATTGCGTTTCATGTTGAACATCTTGACCATTGCTATCAGGACAGTGTGAGTCGAAGGAAACACAATCCCAAAAATTTAATATACCTTGGAAGAATGGTGCTAATGAACTCGGTAGACCGTGGGTGATATGCTTAAGAGCCGCTGCATTATATTCCAGTGAATTACGTGGGGACTTGGCAGAGCTTGATTCTGCAGGTGCTGAGGGAACATCTGCAGAGAGAGCAGAAGGGTTACCAGCATTTGCACCATTCACAGTGCTGCTAGAAGGGCCTGCGCCATCCGTCTCTGGAAGAGGCGCACTAGGCTGCTCAGGGGATCCGTCGATGGGCGAGGGACTGGGGGTCTGTACCACATCAATGCCTTTAGCAGCCAATACCTTCTTGAGCACAATGTTTTCCCATACTGCGGCTCGATGAAGAGAACCGAGGTCTGAGATGACCTGAGATGGAGTGCTACTCATTAAAGTTTGTAGGACGTTGATCGCTGAACGTCCATGAGAGTATCCCGCCGTCGCAAAAACGTCTGAAAGAAGGGTAATCCGTATGTGTAATGTCACAAGATCACGGAATACTCTGTTCGAATTGACCATATCCTCATCTACGAGAAAWATGTGTAAGTGTGTCATTCAAATTCATCTTTGAGAAACATACGTTGAAGCTCTATTAGAGAAGAAAACTTCGAATTATCTTGCAAATTCCCCCAGAAAGACTTCGTGGCGCTTAGAGATTCAGTCACAAGCTCTGAAAGATGCTTCAATGTTTCGGAGCTTGTCACATCGGTCATGCTACGCATAACTTGAACCATGGAATCCGAGGCTACGCTGTTGGCAAAGTCGTACGGCAGACAGGGAAGAGCAGTCAGACGGCCGAGACTCGTCAGTCCGTCAGCAAAGCGGATAAAATCTTTGCAGTGCCCCGCATGTTGAAACAAACCCTCCAGGAACTACACAGAACCATTAACACTCTGTTGAACTAGGATGGACTACATCGTACTCACCCTACAGAGCACGTCAACAAAAGAAACGATATGGTTGTCATGTGATTTGGTTGAGCTATCTTCAGTAGACGCTGGTGCTTCAGTTTGAACATATTCAGTCCTCTCAAGGACGGGGGGCATAGGAGCTGAAGAGTCCCCAGAGCCCACGTCGTCCATTCTTACGTCCTCGTCCCCTGATACCGAAACAGGCTTGTGTGCAAGCAGTCTATACCAAGGTCGAAGTTCAGGAGAGCATTCGTACGCGTGGCCTAGATCCTCGATCTTGCTCATAGTAGCTTTCAGAGAGTCAAAAACAATCTCTTTGAGGGTTGGGTGATGTCGAATTAGTTCATCGATGCTGGTACCCATGAGAACTGCGTTCTCCTTGTCGAGAAGTACTTTGAGGTGTCGATCGGATGTGAAAATCGAAAAGATGGCGGGAATTATGCTGGGTCTCGCCGAGAGTTGGGCTTGACCAACGTCGTTCAAACAAAGTGCCCCGATGGCGTTTGGAATAGCTTGAATAACCTTGCCGTAACGTCAGTATCCTGGGACCCAAGAAGTGTGCCTTCCTGTTCACCTCAATTGCTGGCTCCAACCCAATCTCTATAGCCTTGTAGAACGCTTCAGGTAAACCCGCCTCTTGGATGATGGTTAACGATGTCGGCTCGTTGTGAACAAAGGTGGCCATGATGTTGATAGCTGCACAATATGAGCTAGCGCCAAGTATCTACTCTTGAAGACGTACCAATAGGAAGAACACTGGGCCCAAACAAGCCACGGTATTCAATTATTCTCTTGATAGACTTCAAGATGGAAGTGTCAATGAGACCACGGAGGCCCTCAGAGGTTCCCGATGACTGCATCATCCGATGCATAGAGCGAAGAATGTGTTTGAGGACCGCTGCACGGGCTACAGGTATCTCACCGTGAGATCCGTAGATTTCCCGCGACTTCATCATATCACCATGCTCTTTGATGTCAAGCTCGATCTCGTACTGGTGGCATGTAAGTCAGAAACGAATCGAGCAGGGTGAGTTGAACTTACAGAGATTCGTTCAACAAGAGCATCGACTCCGTGAGCACCACAGAACAGACCGAAAGCATTCGGAAAGCTATACAAAACGTTGTCGACTAGTTGCATGGCCTTAGAGATGACGGGMAGTCTTTGAGGAAGCTTGTTCTCGAGGACCTGGATTAGTAGTGGGATCAGACCGGCCCCCACCACCATATTCCCTCCAGATGCATGCGAGGCAATAAATGTTACGAATGAGAAAAGTGCTTCAACGAACGACTGAGGAAGCTGTGAGTCCTGAGTCGCGATGTCCGTGACCGTCTTTCGAAGCAGTGCCATGAGGATGCCGTGGTTAACACCTGCATTGACCGATGTGAGAACTTCTTGTATTCTGGAACGATATCGAGCCATGGCATCAAGTGCAGCTATCGCCGCAGTTTGGACAGAAATAGGAATGTCCTTGTCCACTTGCAGGAGCTCGGCGATATGGAGGATTAGGTCCGGCTCGTAGAGGAACAACGAAGAGTTGGCTTGCGACTCCTGATGTGTATGCCCAAAGATGGCAATGGCCAGTAGCCTGATAACCAGGAGTTTCTCTCGATCCTCCTCGCGCCCTTTGGCCAAGGCTCCTGCTGCTCGAATCCTGCAAAGCAACTCATATTTCTCTGACTCCGGTACCGAGTACGTCTCACATGTCTCTGCCATGATATCCATGAGAGGCCTGCCTTGTAGGGTTTCTTCGTCGATATGAACTACGATAGCTCCCGATGAGGCTGCAGTCGATGACGAACCGGCAGGTTTGCGGGGAGAAGCCTGGGGGGTCTCAGTAATAAGGTCTGTCTCCATCTTTCTCTCATCTTCGGGGGACTTGGTATTCCCTGTCCTGTAGAAGGTGAAGTTCACCTCTCGCGCTTCTGAGGGCAGCGCCTCCACTTCTTCGCTCCCGCTGGCATTGATCAAGCTGACGACGCTTATACCATATTCCCTCAGATGAGGCCATCTCTTCGAGAGGGATTGGAGACGTGTGGTTGGAATGCTGAGGCTTGAGAAACAGATGGTTGCGCAGAGTATTGTTGTGCCGGGCGCAACATCAACTTGAGCGCCAAAATGACAACGTCTAAATCTTCTGCAAGTAACAGACTGTTTATACGCTGGATTATACAGTCGTGTTAGAGTAGCAAAGCTGACAAAGAAAGTGCTGAACTTACATCGTATGAGCTAAACATCTTGCGATTCGTTGAATTTTCGAGTAGCAGCCTCTCGAATCTGAGGATTTCTGAGGCAGTCTTCTTTGCCGAAAGGGAGAACTTTCGGAGACGAATTTGATCGAGTTCATATTCTTCTATGATATCTGCGAGGATGGCGTCGAACTTGTTGAGGACTTTGATCCATGCGTTTAAGTCTGACCGGGGCCATTTCCAGACGTCGATCTCGCCGAGAACTTGGGAGACCTGGTCCTCGGGGGTGCTTAGCAGTTTGTTGATAAGCTCAGTGACTTGTGCGGGCTAAAAAGGCAAGTAAGACTGTGAGGCGCGTTATAACAACANGGAACCTAGGCGTGACATACTGGGGGCACCACCCTCTTAGATTTGTGAAGGATCTTCATCTTCCGCGACGCAAGTNGGGATCAATGTAGATCCTGAAAGTTCACTGATGGTATTTCTTCGGAAAGGGACGGTGACTTCGTTATAATGAGAAATCGACYGAGTTGGGAGAGAGGGAAAGAGTCGCTGACGCGTGCCACCTAAATTTGTTAATCTGTGACACTGCGTCACCGCCACCGTGCCTTCGACTCGGCTCCRCCACCCTATTGTGAGGATCTAGCGGGACAGTACAGACTGTACAGTTGGTACTTTCTCAACGGATTATGCAATGTTCTCCAACACTACTATTGTCCACCCTCATTTGGATTCCATATCCTTCTCTGGCAATGATCTCTAAAGTCCCCACCCTTTTCAAGTTTGACTCTTGAACATATCAGGAGAACAAATTGAACCTCCTTGGGAAGTTATAACCAGATAGAAGCATGAGATTCTAGATATACATGTTCTATATATGGCGAAGTAGTGTAATAATTAGGAATGGATCGGCATTACGAGTCCTTCAATCTCCTTGTATAACCTGGCTCTACCCCCCAAAT
Organism: Chondrostereum purpureum; assembly: GCA_004354395.1. NCBI lineage: Eukaryota > Fungi > Basidiomycota > Agaricomycetes > Agaricales > Cyphellaceae > Chondrostereum > Chondrostereum purpureum. The sequence continues at coordinate 41,226 of LBLO01000131.1, forward strand.
CTTGCTAAACGCTTCCTTCGTATTTCTTCCATACTCAATGGCTCAGCAGCAATGGGATCAGCATCATCGACCGATATGTCTTCTTCGGAATACGATGATGTTGACACATTTTCTGCTGTTCCAGTTGACAAATCGGTAGATTCTGACGGTGTTGCTACCCCCAGGGTACCACCCGGACGAGTCGGTGGCAAGTCCTTGGGAGGCTCCCAACCTTCTGGAATTTGTTCCAAAGATGCCCTCAAAGCAGCTTGCAATTCCGCATCGTCGTCGTCATAAACACGCTCGTGAGACCCACCTGCAACCCCCGGGGTTGGAGGGTCCACTGTGTCACCCATTTCAATATTCCCATCTTCGCCTTGTCTCGCCATGGCCTCACTCTCAGCAATTGCTCGTTTCAGCATCTCGTCATAGTCATCTTCTGCTCGGTTTATTGGGCGCCCCAGACCTTCTCCCCATAGCTCCTGCTGGGCAGACTCCTGCTCCTGTCTCATTTGTTGTAGCAATGCTCGATTGCGTTCCATACTCGCAGCCACAGGGTCGGCGGTTTCGAGATCAAGTTCCCCTGGTATCGTTAATGGGGACAAGCGGGCCGAGGCAGGGGCTTGAATGGGGGTTTCCACTGCTGAGGAGGGTGGAAGTGGCATAGTAGAATGTATAAGAGGTGGTGGTGTGGTAGGGAAAGTTCCTCCAAGGGAAGCATGTAGAGCGGCTTGGAGCTCAAAATCTTCCTCTTCATTATCATTGCCAGCTTGAGCTCCCCAAGTGTCGTGCCTATTAGAAGCCCCTGCAGATGCCTCTGATTCTGGTACCACAGCAGCAATCTCGTCGGCCTCAGTCCGTGCCAAAGCCAAAGGTTCCGCTGGATTGCCTTGCGTGACTGCAAAAATAGAGTAGCCTGATTACTGAGAGATAAGCTTCTTGCAAAATATCTGGACCTGAGAGCACACACCTTCCATTTCGGCTTGCTGTAAAAACATGCCAAGATACGTCTTGCTAACCCATTCTGCTTGCTCGAGGAAGGAATTGAGGTTGAACCAATGTCCGTGTCCTGGATCTCGGGCTGGATCTGTTTCTACTTGTCCAAATCTCCGTAAAGTGTACCAATGCTGGTTCTGATTCAATATGAAAGCTAACTGGCAGCTGAAGCGATTCAAATAGTCAAGATCGAAAACTTTGATGAATAATGGTCAAATCTTACTGCGGTCGGTCTTGATATGGTCGCATCTCTTCCCCTCTCCATCGCGTCAGACTAAGAGGCATGCTGTATTAGCATTGAAAAGAAAAATACAACGACGAATCCGTACTTTAGACCCCACACTTTAAGAGCGCTGTCCAATACTTGCACAGAGAAAAATCCTGAATTCATCCTCAATGTAGGAGTAGTTTCACACCCTATCTTGCATGCATACCTGTATCGTCCATGTTGTTACTGTTTCCCCCAGGGTTGCTGTCATCATAGCTTTCTTCAAGGACATCGAGCCTTCTTGCAATGTCAGCGAGTTCAGCGGCGGATAGCTTTAACAGGATCAGGAGGCCAAAATTATGCGATGAGAGTGGCAATGAAATAAAAGACTAACAAAATGATCCTCTGTCAGTGTTGAAATATCATATCAGCTGTGGGTGCCATAGATTGATCCCGTCCGGTAGTCTACCACTCACGCATGAGAGAGTTAAGAGCATGCTGAGCGCAAAGCATAGATCCTGGTTCTTGCTTTTCATGATAAATATGCGCTCTGAGTTCTGCAAAAGTGGTCATGATGGGAGTACAGTAACAGTGGTGGACCACCGACGCGTCACCCAAAGTGGATCTTAATTCGTCACGTGGACGACGCGCAGATATTCATTAAATTTTCCCTCAAGCGCCTGTGAGAGCTGGCCACCCAATATGGGTGGAGAACAGGTCGGGGAAAACAGAGGAATCAATCATTACAGCCACACGAAGATAGTACATAATGAAACAGCGAGACAGCAAACAATGGAATACAAAAAGACGCAAGCATGGTAGATAAAGTTCTCAAAGGTTAGTCGAGGGTGAGTTGGGCATAGATTGATCCCCTGCCTCACCAATTGAGAGGTCGGTCCGTTGACGGTGTCTTCGAACAGCAGATCGGATGTAACGTGAGAACCTTCCTGTTCCATTTCCACGATTTGCAATAGCTTGTGCTGGAGCGGCATGCCCCTCTTCCGAGTTGCGGGATAGCATATTTTCCAGGGCCAAAAAGTCTAATAAACAATGAGCAGCTACCGAATAAGCACAGTCCAATTAAGACCTACCTTGTCGACAGATTGGGCAAGAGCTTGAAAGTTCCAACAGCCAAGGGTCCACACACTCTTGATGGAACCGATGATGTCCCTCACAAGGAAGTTGACGAAGATCATCACCTTCTTCAAAATCTATGATACAGATGGGACACGTTTCCCTCCCAATGGCTTCGGGGACCACATCCGCCGAATTGTCGGGATTTGCTGGGACAGGTGGAGGGCGACCTGTGGAAGTAGAAGGTTGTCTCAAAGCGGGACTCGAGGACATCTCTGCCGAGTCAGGCTGCTGGACAGAACCAGATAACCCAAGGGTTCTAGTCTCAATATCTGACGCAGCATCCCCAGTTTCGACTTGATGAGTAGTACTAGTCCCATTTCGACGACTGTCCAGACCGACCCCATCACCTTCGACGTCTTTCGGAGGATCAAGGTGTGCCGTGGTCGAGCTACCGAACTTGACAATGGGGAAAGTGTCGAGGATAGCACGGCCCAGGCCAGTAGCGCGACTTTGACCTGCACCTCCGTGGAAAGCATGGCGTCTAGGACCATAACGTTCAGGATGCCGAATTGCACGAACAGCCTATGAAAAGTCGTAGGGAACGAAGTCAGTTCGTTCCATGATTCCAAAAACAGAACGTACACCTGAAACGATGACTATGCAGAAGAGAGCAGATACGCATCCCGTAATGGCATAAAGAACAATCCTAATAGACAGCCGTTTAGTTCATATAAAGGACTGGGACGGCATTGCTGACATGGCGAGAGCAGTATTCGATCCACCGTTTTGTCCAGCATTCGTCTCTGTCGTGCCTCCAGTGGAATCAGTGGAATTCATGTCTCCCGTAGCATTGTAAGCTCGCAGAGTAGCAAAAAGATACCCTGGTTGTACAGCAGTATTGTTCTGGATAGTAGCGTTGATGACAGCCCCGGATTCGTTGAGCCTCTGAGAGTCGTACCAGCTATAAGTGGTGTTACTTGAACCGATTTGACCGAATTGGTATTCAATCATATGAGAGACGGTGAGCGATTGAGTGGAGAATATGTCGAACACTTGATCAAAGGTCGATNGGTCCGCATATTCAGAGTTTATGACACAAGCTGTAGAATACAAGGAATACAGGAGCTGAAACTGGTGAATGACAAGAGTCAATATTGGGGAGGAGAATCTTCCTTACTGCTGCAACTGCTCCTTTGTCTCTTGCAAGAGTGAATATATCAATTTCTTGACTGGCATATGTTGCGTTGGAGTCGCATGACACCAACGCGATCCATGGTGTGGACGCTAGGGGATCGAGGCTGAGCGCATGTCAGATCTATAAAAGACTGTGGTACAGACTTGGGGGCGTAGTTTCGTTGGATGCCGTTTCAGAAAAATGAACCAGAGCTCCCTGTGAGAGAAATACACAATTTATGAGAATGAATTCAGCTTTCGATTGGATTGCGCTACGGACTTTGCTTATGCCTTGACTTTCGTGGCCTACCAACTCGTATGACAAAGAGTGCGTCGAGGAACTGGCATATGCCGCGCCATGTTAGAATGTCTACTCTCTATAGATATATAGTCTCGTACCCATTGAGATACCACTGTAAATGAAGTTGCGATGTATCAGACACATTCAAGCCTCCTACGATTGCATCCTGGGTCGAGTTGGTCGAAGAAGCAGGCACATAACATTGAACTGAGAGAATATAGCACAGAAAAAACAGTCCTAGAGTTGCAATTCGAAACATATCTTCTTATCCTATTTAGCTGCAGTGACTTGACCTTCAATAGAAGACAGCTGAGGAGTACAGGTGAGGACCTGTCTGGCTAAGCGCACGTGGTCTCCCGGCATCAGGAAAAAGGCGCCCCGCTCATAATGGATTATGCCGGATTTCGGAGATTACAATATCCTAGGCGGTTGTAATTGTTGTATAATTAGTTGGTAAGAGTGTTATGATTTGTATGACATTTACTCCCATTGTAATACCATCCTTAAATGTTTGGTAATAGCCTTGTACCATTTCGGATAGTTCAGGGGGTAAAGCACCCTGTTGAAAGTGAGAACGAAGTCGCTGGCCGGCACAGAACTTCGTGAACATAGTTATCTCCATATCCCCTAATTCCAAAATTCAGTAGGCACAAACTAAACGGCAAGAAAGACGTACCAAATCGATTATTGGAGGGGATTTTCTGCATCAAATAATTGTATCGCTCAAATGGAAAACACCGCCAACTGTGCACGGGGCCAAACCGCTTGAGTTGATCTGCGAAGTGAAGCGACATATGCTGATACGGTGTGATTTTTGTGGAAGGGTACAGAATCAACAAGTTCTGGAGATATAGTTTCATGTGTCGATCATAATTCACAATGCGCTCTGTGGTTGTTCTGCGGTATGTGGCGAGTTTGACCGCGGTGACAAGATGCATAAAATTCTCGAGCATAGCTCTTTCGCGGTTCTGTTTTCCTCCATACCCCNAAAGACGCGTCAAAGTCAATGGGAGATTGACTGTACAAAATGACTTCCACTGATCTGCCGAAAATTTTCCCCATTTGCTTTCACCAGGATGTCTGGGAGCAGCAGGAAACCAGGAAGGTAAACGAAGCCTATTCATGTCTTTCCGAACTTCTTCGAGTACAGACGCCGAAAGGATAGAGGGCCGTTTGTCTTTCTTCTTCTTCTTCTTGGGCTCCGTCCAAGGGGCAGAATCGTCATCTTCGCCAGTCTTTCCGCCAGCTGACTTTGTTGTCTTTTTTATCAGTTTTCCGCTCGCGTCTACATATCCCAAGTCGAATCGCTATAAAGTACAATGAGACACAACCCGAGTCACTGAATTAAGGACGAGCGTACATGAAGATGAATCATGTCTCGCAATGATTTGCAAGTTTCGTGTTGGGCAAGTGACTCTGCAGTGTGGCCGTTCAGCCTCGAGGGCTCGAGGTTCTTCAGGACGAGTTGGATTAAGGCGGGTTTCCTCAAGGTGGTGATCGATGTCTTTGAAGCAACAGAAAGGTCTAAATCTGGCAACGTCGGAGGTTCCATCCCCATCCGAATTGGCTGATTCTTGTCGTTTACCCATCCTTTCATTTTGCGCTTTTGAAGTATGAGATTTAATTTGAATGCAATCACTGTAAAAACCTACGTAGACTTCGAGGCCCTTGATAATCTTGGCCTTGGTTCCCTCGCTGTCGGTCAAAAGATTCTCAAGTTCTGAGTTTTCTTGACAAAGTGCCCTTAGAGTTATAACCCGTACAGTGCGCAAAGCCGTTGGATTTCCGTACTGCAGCAAGTATCGAGCCGTGTGCATCTCTTCTTCACTTGGCAGATGCTCTGCAGACGGCGCATCTACACAGCTTGCATTCATACCCCATACCTCGCGAATGTGACGATGAAAGATGCGGAGATAGAAACAATGCATTGGGTCGATAACAGTGAATCGGATCGGGTCCCAGTACTTCAGACGGAGTAGCTCAGTGTACCGTACGCCATGATCTGTGGCAAGCTTCACTCGAGTGTCTGAGTCAGAGGCCTTCCATTCTTCCGCGACTCTGCGATGGGTGGTAAGGTCGCGGAG